>JANHZU010004612.1:0-12816 GCA_032468055.1 Acrochordus granulatus
CTTCTAGCATCACCTATTTCAACCTTCTCCAATCTTTCCACATGTATTTTGTCTGACACTCCCTAAATTCCTAGCCAGCTGAGGAGTTCTGAGAGTCAGAATCCTGGCAAATCTAGAAGGCACCAGAATGAGGAAGTCTGCTCATTCCGTTCTGTGGCAAAGATAAAACACATTCTTTGCTCTTTTCTGAGGCAACCTGATCTACATATGTGATGCAAATTGGTGAAAATTATTCTGACCAGACTCTGTTTTCATTCGGAAACTTGACTGACATTTAAATTATATTCCAAGATACTCCTTCCCACCCCATATGATTCAGTGACATTTCTGACAATCAGGGTATAATTTAAGCTAGTTCTCAAGTCTATCACCTGTCTCACTTGCTTATGTTTTGTCATTTGTAAGCAGATCTGGAAAAGAAATCAAGTGAAAAGGTCTTTCTTTCACCCATTAGTAATCATAGCAATGAGAGAGTGATGAGGAGCCTCTGCTCATGGGTCAGGTCTGGACCACCCTGCCCTTCCCATCCAAGCTGTCAACATCTTATTTAAGACCCAATTTTTTTCTCCCAGCAACTGGCAAGGGAAGCCAAGTTAGTTTTGTGCGACTTCTTCAAGGTGCCTAGAGCATCATAAACAGTGGTTTCAAGACAATGCATATGTAAGGGAGATGCCCTCACCTTCTATGAGCTCTTCTCTTCCCAGGCCTAATCTAATCTAACATTTTGTTCCATGCCAAGTGATTAAGCTATGAAATATCCATAAACAAGATGTGACTACGAGATCAGCTTTCCATTTATGCTCCTAGAACAGCATTAATATATATTAAGAAAAAATGACTAACCACTGATAGTATCACCTCTTTGAACATGTTTAATCTTTGAACTTGATGACCATCATTAGATCTTGCAGAAGTCAATACATACAAAAAAGCATTTCCTTTTCAGAATAGACAATGCTTTTGCTGCAACAAAACTTTGTCAGAACTCAGGATTACTTATGCCTTATAATCAGTCCTGGATGAACCATTAAGCAAAATATATTTTGGCCACCAAAGGAAGGAGGTACTACTGAGTTTTTCCCCCCGAGTTAGTATGCCTTTAACTCTTTCACTGCTATTGGGCTTTAGCCATTTTTTTGGTAATTATTTTATTTATCCTTATCTATCATGTTCAACTTTAACTTGCATTGTTTAAAAAAGTTTTCTTTGGCATGGAGATGTAACTAAAGTTCAAAAATTTGGTTTGGAAGATTTTTAAAACTGAAAAGTATGCTCTTGAGATCATGTAATTTTGGCAGAGATAATATCGACTTTATAATCTCTCGGAAGATGATTGAAAATAGTTTGCAATAAATTTCTGTATTTGCATTTTCCCTTATACTGTAACATGTCTGTGAAGACTCTCACTCGACATTGTATTAAAAAATGTTGAAAATTTGCATTTTTTCTATTGCCCTAATCATAAGTAAATAATTGGCTTACATTGCTTACTGTTTATTCTTAAATAAAAACAATTTAAAAAAAATGTTTACATTTGATATAGTTGTAGAATCTGGCATGGAAGAAAACTGAATTTTTAATTTCTTATTGTACCTTCAGCGGTTACTGAGTTGTAATGTCTTGTCAATTAAGCAATGGAAGGGACAAGGGGCACTATTGTTGGACTATGCTTAGGACATTAACTGGCCTTAATTTGGCCCAGTTTACAATAGGTTTACAAATAGAGATAATGGCAGAGGACAGGGCATTTTTAAGCAAATTGCTTTAAAGAAGATAAAATAATTTTCCTGTGTGAGTCAATTTAGAACAATCAGCCAAATCTGGATACATTGACACAATATTTTAAACAAAAAAGGTTTAATGGGGTTAATTTGTGAACTCAGGCATTATGGCTTATACGTCATGGTTTATGATTTAGTTCAGAGATGCATAGAATGTCAAGGGCAGTGCTTTAAAAGGGTACAGGGCTAGGAGCCAATTTTTTATTTCAGGGGTAAAATAATGCATTAATTTTTACTGCTTATATTTTACCCTTGACCCATCTCATCCCCTGCCCCAAATCCCAAACTGCCATTTTTAGCTCAATCCACTCTGGATTGGGCTCTGGGAGCCATAAAAAGTGCCTAGGGCTATATTTTAGGACTCTTATTTTTCTTATCAAATGGACCCAGTCACTTGTGCTTATTTGATCAATTATGATTAGGGGAACCATGGCATCGTACAATATGTGAACCAGGTCTTGTATGCATTACTTCTGTGGCACACATTCTTCACTGCCAGTCTGGGTGGCAGAAAAATACACGTCCAGCTTCTTCCATTTAACTTTCCACATGGTGCTTCCAAATCCTAAACTATACTTTTCTGAATTGCCCAAAGGACATACAGTAGTTTCTTATTTCTTATTCCTCCTCTCCAATAGAAAATAATGTATGTAGCTCACAGTTGAACTGTAGAGTCCTTGGTGCTCTCTGAGCTTGGTTGTTTGCTTATAGATATTTCATCACCCAACTATGTACCATCACTAGTGCTACTTAATGTAAGGTTTGCTCCCTGTTTATATACAGTAGCCTGCCTTGCCAGTGTTGGTAGGCAAATGTCTTTTTCTCTGGTAGTTCCTTGATTCTGCCTGGTTATTTGTCTGGTGTTAATCCCTGCTTATATGGGTGTAGGCTGCTAGAGAGGATGTGCTTTGGTCCTTTTGTTTCCTTCTTAGCTTTTTTATTGTCCCTTTTGAATGGTGTTAGTATGCTTTACCTCTATATGTCTATTGATGGCTGATTTGTCTGAATTCCAAGGATCTGTAATTCTAATTCTGTAGGATTTAATTTGGTCTAAGATGTTCAGTTTCCCAGGTGAAATTATGGTTGAGTCTCTCCATGCGTTGTACAAACACACTACAACAACCCAGAACACCAAAAAAAGGAAACACTCTCTATACAACATCTTCCAACAAAATATATACCCACCCAACTTTATCAAAAAGTGCCTGACTACATGACCTACGACAGCACAACTAGCACAAGTTATGAAAAGAATATTACCAGACATTAAAAACATCTCAGAAACAACCAATACTATTACAACTGCATGGCATCACTATAGCACACAAACCAATTAAGGCCCTATAAAACATCTTAAGTAAACCAAATGAACCAGTAGCCCAACAACAAAAAAGGAGTCATCTTCAACATACAGTGTAAGGACTGTTAAGAGCCACTATGTAGGACAGTCAGGCAGAAGATTAGTATAGCACATCTATGAACACCAACTTGAAATTAGAAAACATGATGAGATCTCTTAATCTCACAACATATGGTGTCATCCCTCCCAGGTAAACCAGACAGGAAACATGATCAGATGAACTAATTCTCCTTTATTGTAAAGCTACATTAAACAGACTCTTGCAAATTGGAAAGTACATCTCCTGCCACCTCTATTTACAGCTGATTAATGAAGGGCGAGTCCTTCCTAAATTTCTTTCTCTGCAGGCTCCTGCTTCTCTTGTTCCCTAGGCAGTATCTCTTCCTCTCCTCCCTAAGGTCATTCCTACATACTGTTACATATGGATGATGATGGATGATGGCACTGATGATGTTATCTAGACAGTTGATGAAATGTCTGCAAGCAAACAACCAAGCTCAAAGAGACCAAGGACTCTTCTTCCTCTGTTGCAGTGCAGCTGGAAAGGGAAAATCAATAACTGATTTCCAGCTGCCTGCCTGTTTATGACTCTCATTTAGGGAAATCACCAAATGTTATGGAACATGTGGTATCATAGTCTAGGTTGCACAAAGCACCAGCATTCCTGAAGGGATAATTCAAGGTCAAGTAATATGTTTTATTGCATGGTTGATCAAAATTTAATCAGCACTTAAATATGTATCACCTTTTCTCCCTCAAAATGATTTTTCTGCATCTGTTCCCAGCAGATACTTCATTTGGAATACGTAGTGCTTTTTAAAAATGTACAATGAGATCACATACTTGGCATCCATATAAACTACATCACACTGATATAAAGATTTTCTCACCTTTACGCCACTATTTTTCCAGAAACTTTAATAAAAAGTTATTGTAAATATTTTCTTATGGATGGAATACCAAAGTAAAAGAGGTACAAAACTACCAATGTCTGCAAGATTTAATGTTGGATACTAAAATGTATATATAAATATACATTTATATATAAGATAAATATATATATTATATTTATTTCTACCTGTGACAGTTTTCACTATATATATATCTACCTGTAACAGTTTTATACCATCTTGTATGTCATCTGTCTTCTGCTTTCAAACCAGCTTCCATCCTTGATAAAGCACAGTGATCTCCCAGGGGTTAAGATGAAGAGGCTAGATGAGGAAACTAGCCCTTGTTCTTGTTTGTTGGAGTGGCCATTGCCATCACTAAGGTTATGTTGCTTGTGGATCCACATTTAGTTCTAATAATCTGGTTACCAGCGGAATTCCTCATGAAATGTCCAACTGAGAACAAATAATGAATATTTTTCTCTCACTTTGAAGATTTCCCAGTAAGATTTCTTATCTTGATATAAACTTCATCATTTCTGATTTTAATTGGCACAAGAAATTAACAATAGTGTGGAGAATGAAACATTCAGCTTTCTCTAATGTCTTCCAAATGAATGGATTTTGATTTCAGAATTCCTGAACCAGCCTATTCAGTAGTAATAACTCTGAGAGCTGAGGTTCATGGATCTGAAAGAAAGTTGTTTACTCCCCAGCCCAAATTACTGTTACTGCAGTTACTGTTGAAGAAGCATTTGCTAAATGTCTGTTTCATCCATTTATCATGGCACACTGTATCCCAAAGATGTTATCCTTCAAAAAACAGTGTGTTCTGCCAACATCAAGTCCTTAACATTGTTTCCATATACAAAATATGTTTCTACTCAAACATACATGTTTACTATTGTTACTTTCTTGTCCAATCAAAATCAGAAATGATATATTATATTTATATCAATGTAAGAAATCCTAATGTGAATTATATATACTCTTTATGGCATTAATATATCTCAGAAAATGAATGAGAAGCAAACTACAAAATACATAAAGAAAGAATGAATTGACTAAAAGAAAAAATAAGTTTTGGTTGAAGGGAACTAATGAGCTCTTTAGAAAGAGGTGAGAAAGGTGACAGTCAAAAGGCACTATTTGAATAGATCTGATAGAAGAAATGAAGAATTGTAAGAACAGAAATGAAGATTGGTAAGAAAAGAAATAGAGGCACATAGTAATGTGGTACACATCATACTTAGTTGTACCTTTTTTAAATTATCACATTTATGTCTTCAATTTCTTGGCTTACTATTTATTACTCCCTTTATACACTTTGCATAACATTGTTTAGAACAAAAATGATTAGCCCGATGAGCAAGTATATATAGGTCAGTAGTCAGGTTTCCTCAAGAGACAGTATTTATCAAATTTATACGGCTGTTCATCTAAGGTGACCCTGGGCAGAGCACAACTTGTTTATTTATTTGATCTATTAAATTTATATGGCTCATCTCCATAAGTGACAATAAAATATGCCACCCCAACAAGATCTGTTAGGGACAGAAAACAGCATAGGGATAACGCATATAACATGTTCCACTCCATGGGTTTTTCTAATGACGGGAAAGATCTTTTTCCCTGAATGTGGAGAGCCATATGTAGTCAAGAAGTGGCAACCACATTGGTTTAGACTGACTGACTGATCTGGAATATAGTTAGTTTCCATATTTGTCAGTATTATTTTATTTTATAAATGATTATCATTACCCTCAATAATTTTCTTGTATTACTCTTTGAGATTATTTCTGTACTTGTTTTAAGGACAATTCATTTATTTAATTACAGTATAAACTATCTTGAAAATTGTTTTACTGAGAGACAAACTAGAAAATTATAACAATATGGAAGTATGTGCTAGATCAGCTTAAAGGTCTTAGTAACCCTGTATTCAGCTGCTGCTAGGGCTAAACATACTGTCATTTCCCTTTAGTTTAGCAATTTTAAATCTTGATTTAAATTTCTTTTTCTAATAGAAATGTTTGCTGATGAATGTCAACAGATACACAATACAATCTGGAAAAAAAATCAGCAGCTAAGTGAGCAATTTCTACTTAGTTTAACAACATCTTAGAGCCAAACATACAATCATATGAAAAAGAAAGTACAGTTTTATGTATCAGGATATAGTAAAAATCATCTGGTCCTTAGCAGTTCTTAAAAGTAGGTAAATACAACTTTAGATGAAAAATGACACATGACATATTACACCATGTCATTTTTTTTACAAAAAGAATGCCAAAATGGAGAAGCCATGTGTGAAAAAATTAAGTACACTTTATGATTCAATAGCTTGTAGAATCACCTTTAGCAGCAATAACTTGAAGTCATCATTTTCTGTGTGACTTTATCAGTCTCTCACATCATTATGGAGGAATTTTGACCCACTGTTCTTTACAACATTGCTTCAGTTCATTGAGGCTTGCGGGCATTTGTTTGTGCACA
This sequence comes from Acrochordus granulatus, assembly GCA_032468055.1. Classification (NCBI taxonomy): domain Eukaryota; kingdom Metazoa; phylum Chordata; class Lepidosauria; order Squamata; family Acrochordidae; genus Acrochordus; species Acrochordus granulatus. Next base: position 6,528 of record JANHZU010004612.1, read on the forward strand.
GCTATCTTGAAGTCCCACTGCAGCATTTAAATTGGGTTGAGATCTGGACTTTGACTGGACTGTTGCAATACCTTCTTTTCTTTTTCAGCACTTTGTTATAGATTTGCTGGTGTGCTTGGGATCATTGTCCTGTTGCATGACCCAATGTCGGCCAAGCTTTGCTTGTAAGACAGAGGGCCTCATATTTGGCTCTAAAATACTTTGGTATACAGAGGAGTTCGTGGTCAACTCAATGACTGCAAGGTGCCCAAGTCCTGTGGCTGTAAAACAAGCCCAATCATCACCCCTCCACCACTGTGCTTGATGGCTGGTATAAGAGGTTTGTGTTGATATGTTGTGTTTGTTTTTAACCAGATGTGGCACTCTGCATTATGGCCAAACATCTCCACTTTGATCTCATCTGTCCAAAGGACAGTCTTCCAGAAGTCTTGTGATTTGTTCAGATGCAACTTTGCAAACCTAAGCTGTGCTGTCATGTTCTTTTTTTCTCTTGGCAACCCTTCTAAACAAACCTGATTTATTCAGTCTTTTTCTAATTGTACTTATTATAAACTGTAATTGCTAATTGAGGCCTGTAGAGATGTAATTCTTGGATTTTTTTTGCAATTTCTCTGAACACTGCATGGTCTAACCTTAGGATGAATTTGCTGGGATGTCCACTCCTGAGAAGATAGGCAACTGTCTTGAATGTTTTCCACTTGTGAATAATCTTCCTCACTGTAGAATGATGGACTTGAAATTATTTAGAACTGGTCTTATAACCCTTCCCAGGTTGCTGGGCAGCAGCAGTTGCATCTCTAAGATCATTGCTGATGTCTTTCCTCTTTGGCATTTTATTAATACGCACCTCAATGCTGGAGACCAGCAAACTCCTAAAATTTTATAGAGGTAGTCACACTTGTTGATCAGTTGATCAAGGGCACTTGATTAGCAGTATGTGGCTTCTATTTAGCCTCTTCATACCTATGGAAGCAATAAAGGTGTACTTAGTTTTTCACACATGGCTTGTCCATTTTGGCTTTCTTTTTTTAAAATAAATGATGACATGGTATAATATGTTGTTGTAATTTGAGGTTGTATTTGCCTACTTTTAAGAACCAAAAGGACCAGATAATTTTTACTATGTCCTGATACATAAAACCATAGAACTAAAGGTGTACTTTCTTTTTTACATGACTTCATATGGCTCTTTTGTGTATCTTATACATGTACCATTTTTATTACTTTTTTGAAGAAATATACAGTTATGAAAATAGTGATCAGAATTGTTGATAGGCAGCAGATAAAGGTAATAAATTATTATTATGGCCCAATGTGTAGACTGAATTTGGCATTTTTATCAACCTATTGAATCCTTCCTGGACCTGGGATAAGCAGATATTGTTATTTGATGGTGTTGAATATATTATTGCAGGATGTAAACTATTACATTATCATTTTCATTATATCATCATCATAGCCCACCTCCTGAGTAAAGAAAGCTTAAAGTATTTGGACCTTTTTAGTTGGTGATGGAATGAGGGAGGAGATTATTCCTAATATAGAGATAGAAGTTTATAAAAATAAGTTTGGTAAGTGGTTCTGCTTCCTTTTTTATCACAATATTCAAACTCATCAAATAATATTTTGGGCCAAGGACAATAGAATTACAATACATAAAACATGTAGTGATACCCTAGTAGTTTAGCCTTAATAGGAAGTTCAGCACATTTGGAGAAGCTAATTCTCATCAGTGGCTGCTAGTCCCGATGATTATTGTTTGTAAAGTGATTTGTACAGATAGGGTATACTTTGAGTTTTTATTCTATCTTAGTTAGAAAGACTTTCTTTATAATCCTTTTCTCGTATTTCAGTTAAAAAAGAGGAAGAGCCTGATCTATCTATGGCAAGCATGGGTAAGTTCAATACTATAGAAAAAAATAAGTAGATAAAGTATGCATAATCATGCCAGCCATAAGTGAATGAAAGACCAACAAAAAATATCTTCTTTACTCAGGATTAGAGGAGCCTGTAGAGTGAATAAAATAAATCATAAAATTGCTTATCTTTGTTATGATATGCAACCACCTAAGATAGCCAAAATAAATCTGTTCTCCCAAGAAACTATTTTTATGGTTCATTCCAAATTGTTACAGTAAAAGCCAACATTTCAAATTTAACTGGACCCTTAATCCATTTATAACTTTCTTAGATCAAAATCTTATTTAGCTTTTTGCTGTTTATTTCAAATTCTTTAAGTTTTAAGAATGTGAAGATAATCTTGCTGAAGAAATATAAGATCCATTAAGGGAAGAAAAATGACAACTCATTTCTGAAAAGGGGATAGTATGAGAAAGAATAACCTCACCTTGGTTCTGTTTGGTGTAAGAGGGAGCTTGGTCTACTTCAAAGGTTTGATAGGATTAAAGTAGTTCAGTTGATGGCTCCATATCAAAATACTGTTATCTACAACCTGAGCCTAAGGGACTAAGAGCCTCCTAATTCATTTAATCAACATTTCCTAAAGAACTTTCTCCAGGGAGCTCTAGATTTTTATCTGAAAAAAGTCATCCAAGGGAAAGAAACATTCGGTTCCCACTGAAGTCCATGATTTCTTTAATAATACAGCTAATGTAGAGAGAGAGATAATTAATTCATCACAATATATAGTTCTTCTGGAATATAAAGTAAACCTCTTTCATTATTATTGGCAGTGTTCTTCAAAATGTATGGAAAGACAATGGAGGCTTATCAAGAAATACAATATAGTTTTAGAATTTTTGCGACATTGTGGAACTTTTGAGTAAATACAGTAGGCTTTCTCTCTCTCTCTCTCTCTCTCATACACACACACTGAAGAAATTTTTATATTTTTTTCAGGCCATCCAGAAATCTTTCCTCTGGTCCTCACTGAAAAAACACAGGAAATATTTAATTGTTGTGCTGATGTGGAGGTAACAGCGGAAAATCCTTATAAGCTTATTAAAAAAGAAGATATTATTAATGATATGAAGACAAGAGCTGCAATTTCTGACTTCCATCCTATCAAAAAAGTTATATTAGTAAGTTACCCTTCAAGTTACGTTGCACTTTCAATTCTCTTTTGGAACTTGGTGTATTATATCAATTATCCTAGATTGCATGGAATTGACTTTTAATGACATTTGAGATCCTTAGATTAAAAATGGTCCATCTAAAAATATTGGTAAAAAAACACACATTGTGTTTTATGGCGACATTCTATCAGCCAAACAAATTCTGCCAATCCATTATTTCCTTTCCCCCTGAAATCTCTATGCTTTCCAAAATCTTTTCTAGAGATTTTTGAGGATCCAGGGCAGAATGGAAACTCCAAGAAAAAAGGAGGGAAAGAAACTCCTACTGTATTATGAGAGTTATCATGACTTGTTATATTTATTATAAACATCCCATTTAAAAAAAATACTATGAGTGAATGTCTGAGATCTTTGCTAATAATAGGATCCTTCCTTTCTTCTCTTTTCTCAATTATATTTGGAAGTTGGTATTTTTTCTAATTATGAAAATCCAATTACTTATTCATATAGGATTATCCTGGTGAAGAACTCCTGATAGTCTTTGACAGAGAATTAAAATACGGACAGATCTTTTACCTTGTTGCAACTGAAGAAGCCAAAGAAAGCATTTTAAATGTAAGAGTTTTTTCATGTGTTTGGTATGTACATCATACATTGTCAAAATAGTCATGTGATATGATTTTGTCACAATAGTATCTTTACCTTTATTTTAAAACATTTAAATTAAATCTTTATATCTTTACTATTTTTCCCTCGATAGCCACCAGAGCCAGAGGAAGAGGAAGGAGAAATTAAAGAAGGAGTCTCTGAAGAAATTTATAAACCTCCTGTGCGCAAACCTTGGGTTTCTCTTGGAAGTGAAAAGGAAATTGAAGAAGAATCAGTCAAGGAATCAACAAGGAGGGTCAGAAGACTTAAGTTTAAAATTAAAAAGAGAAATTAACCATATAATATTCTATAAAAATAGATTTCATATATTTGTGATTTAGCACGTATATCCAACCTTAGCAACTTTAAGATGTGTGGACTTCAACCTCAGCCAGCTGGCTGAGGAATTCTGGGTGTTGAAGTCCACACATCTTAAAGTTGCCAAGGTTGGACACCCCTGGTTGAATAAGTATCTTGAAAATCTTATATATGGGTTCCAAAGAAATCTCTAGATACCTAGGGAAATATTATATGTATTTCTCATCTACATTTACATATTCAATATTTTTCTTTATACTTCTTTTTTCCTCTTTCTTTTTTTGATAATTTTATAGGGTATTTACCTAGGCAATGTGGGTCAGTTTGCATGCCATTTTGGGATGTTTATTTAATAATCAAATCACTAAAGTCAATCTGTGTTCCTTTGGATATTAATTTAGGAAGATATTCAATTTCTGAGTACACATGTATAGACTTGCTGTTAATTATATAGTGCATAACATAGGAAAACACAGTGTGCAATATAGTGTTACAGTTAGGTTTTTACCTTACAGAATAAATTATAAAGGTATCCTTATGTATAGTTAGCATTAAAATAATTTTAAAATATAGACAGCAAATATTTCTTTTGGTAGAAGACTTATGTTTTCTTGTATGATCTGAGAGTTCAGTTGTTCTTCCCGTGGGAGATAAGAAACATTTACAATATAACTCTTTAAAATTCCCTTCAAACATAGATACCTTACAGATCATAAAGACCCATTATAAATATTTTATTCCTTTTGATTTGTCCTATCAAGGCAGCATTCGAAATATAATACCAGATTAAAAGGAAGTACTAAAAAAGCCAAGCCATATAATATAACTATGAAATCCTGATACCTGGGACTGACATTGCTCCAAAGAAGTCCTTTCATTAACAAATATTTTTATTGGAATTTCAGATTAAATATATGATTTCTCAGCCACACAAAGAATTTGGAATTCGAATTAAGTTCCAAAACAGCAGTGCAACAGTTGACAAACATGCCTATGTGGAGTGCCTGCCCTATCAAGACAAGAACTTCACCATCCGGGAGCTAGAGAAACATGTTGGCGTTCAAGTAGTTCCAGAAGAAGAAAATACAGGAACTCAGACAAAATGGTATAAAACTCATTATTTAATTAGTTTTTTTTAAAAAATAAGGAAACTTGTGTCTAGTTTTTTTGGGGGAGAGAAGAGCTGGGGGGAGGGAGGGGAATAACAACTTTTACTTTCTTTGTCCTAGAAAGAATGTGTGTGAGAGATTTCAGATAGATTTATTCCCTCTGTATTCTGCCTTTTGGCTGGGATAGAGTTCAGAACAATATACCTCAGGTGTGTCCAACCTTGGCAGCTTGAAGATGCATGGACTTCAACTCCCAGATTTCTCAGCAAGCATACCCAAGGTTGGACACTCATGAATACATGGAGATCTGAGCAGTTGTCCATTGAGTGGTTACTGCTCAGACTCAGATTTACTTAAATTCAATAAATGCTGTATTATGTTAGTTCAGGATCTGGCTCACACTCGTGCCCAAGGAAATATATCATGGATTATGGAAATTGAAATCTAATCAATGAAAGAAGCATCAGACTTTATTGGAGAAGCAATATGAGCCCTATACACACTTAGCATTAAAATGACAAACATGCTTTATAAGCATAGTTAAGCAAAAAGCAAATCAGTGAACTCACAATTGAATGTGCTATAACAAATGGCACCCATATCTCTCATTCTTTTTTCAGTGAGATTTACCTATATTTCCTCAACCTGACAGCATCAGCCAGTACTGCACAGTGGTTGCCAACATTTGGGGAATTAGTAAATGCTACAGGAAAAGCATAATTTAAATTATGATGTCTAGTCCTAGTATTGGGAATATCTTATGCTGCCACTTCCCATTTTTAAACAATGGAATTCCTGTGCTCTAGGACCTATCCCAAAAATGCCACGACACAATATTACCCTAGAGAATTTTCAGAAAATGAAAAGAAGATGTATTTGTCATCTGAAGAGGTGAAAAACTTTATCACGTCTGTGGCTTCACGGTTAGTATCATACTCCATTAATGTAAGGTAGTGAGATGCGGGCAAGATTTTGTGCAATAAAAATATTCAGTTTAACACCCTGCCTTTTTAGTGGTAATAATCAAATACAAAATTAATCCATTATTCATGCAATATTCATAAATTATTCATCTGTTTAGATTAGCTAGAGTCTATGAAACTGTTGTTGTTCAGTCGCACAGTCGTGTCCGACTCTTCGCGACCCCATGGACTGCATTACGCCAGGCCCCCTGTCTTG
>JANHZU010004612.1:80750-94137 GCA_032468055.1 Acrochordus granulatus
GCAACAACTCTATGGCAGCAGGTCTTCACTGAAACCAGGCTATCGCTTCCAATTCATCTATGAAGAATACAGTATATCCATAACTTGGGCAGGCTAAGCAAATTGACCAGAAGTATTGTAGCATCACTCCTCCCCCACATTTAGAAAAAGCACTTAATCATTGTCAAGTTAAAGTAGTTTGGAAGCCATATTTCTCCACTCAATCACTGAAGAAATCAGTGCGTGGATATAGAGTATCCATGCAGAACATCTATTACTGAACCAATTTTATGATTTAGCATCATGGATCAAACAAATGCATCTTGAATGCTTCTGAGATATAAATAATCAATCTAATATCCTCAGCATAGTTTGAATTTGAACTCTAGTATGAAAGCTGCTATAGTGTTATGGATAAAGTATTGGAATGCACTAGAGAGACCCATGTTAAAATCTACCCTTAAAGGCTAGGGAAACTTCCTAGGTGACTTTGGGCCAGTCATTCTTGCTCAACCCAGATTATCAATTATGCAATCAATTATGTCACAGATTGATTGCAGTAGAAAAAAAGCAGAAGAAAACACTATGCCTGTCACTTTGAATGCCTGAATGAAAGATAGGATATATAGCGAACAAATACATAAATAACTGCACTAATCCTTGACTGTTACCTACACTAACTCATGGGAGTTGAATTTCAAAATACCTGGAAGCCACCAAGCTGCCTACTTCTATGATAAAATAAATATCTCTGTATTTGAAGGTTAACATAACAACATAAATAATAATAATCTGCCTTTTTTTCTTCCATTCAATAATGTCCAATTCTCAGATTGCTTGGAAAAGTCCCTAATTTCCTTTGCCTCCTTCTTAGGGCTGAAAGAAAGCCTAATGCAGCCCTCAAATTCGCAGTCTCCTGATTTCTAGCTTGATGCTTTAACCACTAATTCTCTATTTACAAATCAGAATATATTAAAATAAAAGATGCTTATTCCTATATTACATACACTTGTATTTCTGAAGAGTGGATTCTATATACATAACTTGTTTCCATAAGCTTTCACATTAGCCATGCATGTAAAAACTAGACCTAGTTCTTAAAAAACAAAAATAAATAATTTGGCTGATCCAGAACACATTAATGAGCGTGGTGGCCTAGCAGTTAAGACATTGGGCTTGTCAGCCAGAAGGTCAGCAGCCCAAATTTGAGACCCAGGTTTTGTGTAATGGGATGAGCTCCTAACCTAGCAGTTCGAAAGCATGCAAAATGCAAGTAGATAAATAAATACCACCTAAATTGGTGGAAAGGTAACAGCGTTCCATGTGTAAAATTTAAATTATTTTAATATTATTAAAATAATATTTGGCATATAGTCATGCTGACCACGTGACCACAGAAGTCTTTTTAGACAAAAAGACTATGAAACAGAGTCTTTTTCGGCTATGAAACAGAGATGAGCACTGCCCTCTAGAGCCAGCCATGACTTAAAGAGGAAACCTTTACTTTTTTTAGAATTCATCCAATAATGCAAGTAACCAAATTAAAGGTTTGGCAAAGGTACGTGTTTCTGAAACAACCCTTCTTGCCTATATATAGGCATGCACCAGCAATGTGGTATAGTGGTTAAGGTTTTGGAGCACAGAGATTGAGATTATGGTCCTCCCTTAGATACGGAAGCTGACTGGGTGATTTTCAGCCAGTCACTCTTTCTCAATCCTAACCTATAATGTCAAAAAAATCCATTTAACTATCTGCACTGAATTAGATTGATAGATTATGCTCCATAATACTCAGTGAAGATACCTTCATATTGCAGTGGACTGATTCAGGATGATGGTAATGATTATAGGCATACACAATAAAAAAATCATCCCAACAAGTAACTAAGCAGATAGCCATTAAAAAAAGCCCCTGCAACTTCTGATTTTTTCACATAATAGTGGACCAGGCCTGGATCCATGGGATAGTTGGGAAAGCTCTTTCTCAATTATTTCTGCACTGTAATTTTGTAACTGAAAGATAAAATTCCTTCTACTCTGCTTGTTCCATCTTCTTCCCCCCCACCCCTTTATGCACAGTTAGCAAGCTTTACACTTATGCATAACTACTGCAATAATGCCGGGTTGAAAGAAATAAATGCAGTGAGATTTGTAAAGATTGCTTCACATATGGGTATTTGAATAAGTGAGTTATTAACTCAGATTAGCCACACATCCACAATTAATATATAAAGGGAGCCATTTTCTAGAAATGGCCATGCTGAATTGGCAACTCTTCCTAGAACATCTCACCCCTCAGGACAAATAGAATAAAATGAAGTCACAGGGCTTCACCAGACACATTTTTTTCAACCACTGCTGCTACTTGAAGCAGAGGTTTTGAGAAAGAGAAAAGTATTTATTTATATGTCACTTGTACTTCCAGGAGTCTATTAAAATCAAATAGTCAATTTAATTTTTAAAAAATTCCTGTGTGAGTGTGCAGAATGTCCAAAATTAAATAAAGCCAATTGAAATCAAATGAGTTTACCCAAAACAGCATTTTGAACTGAACCTGAAAATCAAACATGCAAGCAGCCTTTGTTTCAATTTCTGAAACTATCTTCCTAACTGTATATGAAGAATATTCTGTTATGTTCAATACCTGTTATGAAATATAATGAAAATAATATTTGGCAAGTTCTTGTGTGGATGTGCAGAATGATCAGAACAATCAAAATCAATTCAAATCAAATCAGTTTGACCCAAAACATTTTTCTGAACTATACTTGCAAATCAAATATTTGTGCAGCCTTTATTTCAACTGTTGAAACAACTTGCCTAATTGTATATCAGACACATTCTAGCTGTGTTGGACTATAACGCTCATTACCCCAGCAAGATGTAATGGAAATGATGTAAGTAGCAGTCTAATACAGAGATAACTTGCTACCATACCTACTTTTTTTTCTGCCATTTGTGAAGAATGCACAAGGTAATGTAGCTTTCTATTACGTAAAGATTTCCCCTTTCAGTTGTGACCAACTCTAGGGGGTGATGCTCATCTCTGATTCACAGCCAAAGGAGCTAGTGTTTCTCCAAAGGTGCTTCAGTGGTCATGTGGCAGCATGACTATACCCCAAGGTGCATGGAATGCTGTTCCCTTTCCATTGAAGGTGGTACCTATTTATCTATCTTCATTTTTATATGCTTTCAAACTGCTAGGTTGGCAGGAGCTAGGCAGACAACAGAGCTTACCCTGTCACATGGCAGCTCTTAGGTCTCGAACTCAAGCCACTGACCTTCTGGCCAACAAGCCCAGTGTCTTAACTGCTTGGGCCACCGCATGCCCTATTAACTGCATAAAGATTGTCAAATATGCTGATTTCTCATCCTCACTTACACTCTTAGCAATAGGAGTTCCAGTAGCATGATACCATATGCTTTAATCTATAATAATGCAGCCAAAGAAAAACATATTTAAACTGCCAAAATTGAACTGGAGCAGTTTATACAAGTATTAACATTTAACTAGATTGTATCATGCAGCAGGTTATGCCAAAAGTAAATCAACTGTAGTACATTCCCTAAAGAAAATGCGTAGCTGTGCTCTACAAGCCTATTCAGTGTCTTTTTCTCTCCTACAAACATAGCATGCTGTCTACATTTTAGGATTTGGCACTGGACATTGCATGCCTTCTAGGTTAAAAATTAGGAGGGTTGTATAATATTGTGTATATAAGGTTCAGTCCACTTCAGTTCATAAATCACGTATTCCAACCTGGAAAAAAGGAGGCTGCCTTTTGCCTCTGGAGGCTACTGAAGAGATAGACCATTTAGCAAAAGACCACAGACTATATGAGGCTTTAGTATGGATATGAGCTTTCAAAATAGCTGGTTTCCTAGGCCTAGCAGACATTCAACAAGCAAAGTCTTTCACAATCATAGGGAAACCTAAAGGCTTTTGATCCACAATAAAAATGAGACAAAAGCCTTCAGTTTTACAAGGCCCCTGAAGGGAAAACAGGAGACCACAGAAACCATTACCTGTCAGCAAGATTCTTTGGTCTGAAGGGGACACTTGAGTCTTGCACCCTGGGCCATTCAAGTGGGCAGGGGGTGAAAGCGTGAGCCCCTCTCCTCTGCCAAGAAGTGGCCTGCAACTCCCAGTGACCTTGGTGCGGGAAGATGGTGAGGGCATCCCAGTTGTCCCATCCCGGCCTTTCATGCCCAACGAAAGCAGGCGTCCTTTGTACATCCACTTCTGCAGTTTCCGAACGGTCACAGTAGATGGCTTGAAGGAGCCTGGGTGGGCATCTGCTGGGGGGTGCTGGGGACTTCCCTCATGGCTGCAGCTTGTTGCCCTTTCTGGATCCACCATTTTGCCCTGGGCAGCGTACAGGTCAGGGACCAACAGCTCTTCCAAGTCTTCCCGGAGCCCTGATGGATGTGCTTCACGAAGGCCTTGGGTGCTGGGGCTCTTCTCACAGCTGCTGTCGCCAGAGCCGTGTGTGGCAGCTGCGAGGAAGCAGGTTTCCCGGCTGGTGCCAAGTTCCTGAGGTTGGAGCAGCAGATGGCCGCGGGGCTCCATGGGCTCTTGAGGCAAAGAAGGGAGCGCACTGTCACTCCGACATCTTCTTGGCAGGAACAGCCGTTTGGAGGTGAAAGGCTGGGCAAAGCGTAGGCTCTCCAGACTCTTGCTGATGCCCCGGAGCCAGAGGGGATTCTTGGCTGAGCCTTGGGCACCAGGATCGGATCTGTGAAGCTGGACACATCTGTCCCCCCCGCAGGAGGAGGACCAGCGGAGCGCATCGTTCCCTGCAACCTCGGAGGACGGGCGGCTAGCAGGCTGGGGTGGGGGGCCTCCAGTGGTGGGGCTGGCCGGAGGCAGGTCGTGCATGGTGTGGATCAACAGGTAGTAGGCCTCCTGGAGCTGGCTCCGCAGCTTGCCGGGGCTTTCTCGAGCTCCGGGCCCGCTGCCGCCGCCCGCGCCAGGAACGGCGGCCGCGCTGCATTCCCGGGGCGCTCCGGATGTCCCCTGGCAGCTCCAGCCGGGCAGCCTCCGGTTGTCGTAGTAGTCGTCCTCCTCGCTCCCGCCACCGCGCTCCAGCGCCGGCCCAGGCTCCGCGTCGCCCGGGAAGGAGGAGGAAGCGGCGAAGCAGAGCTCGGCGGCCGGCGGGGGCGCGCGCAGCTGCGGGGGGCTGAGCCGCTGCAGCGCGGCGCCTTCCGCGCGCTTCCTCGGAGGGCCGGCCACCTCCGCCTTTCCCCACCGGGAGCAGGCGGCCACCTCCCGCAGCCACGGCTCCTGCGGCGGGGGCACGAGGAGCGCCTCACAGCCGCCCGGCGGGCTCCGCAGCTCGGGGCAGGCTTCCTCTGCGGGCGCTCCGTCTCCTTGGCAGGGACGATGGGGGGGCAGCTGCTGCTGGGCTGCCCCTCGCAGGGCGCCGCCGCCGCCGCTCTCGCTCGGGCGCGGGTGCCCGGCAGCTTCCCTGGCGCCCGGCGCTCCTCGCTGCGACCTCCTACCTCGCAGCTTGGAGAAAGTCCTGCGCAGGGGGTCAGCCATGCCTGGTCGTCTCCTTCAGCGACCTGCCGTCGAGGACACGGGGTCCGCTGCTCGGTGGCGCCTCGGACGCGGCGGTGGCTGCGGCGGCGGCGGCGGCAACGACAAGCGCGGCAGCCCAGAGGCGCACGGCTGGCTAGAGCGCGCCATGATCTCGCCGGTCGTCGGGCGCGACTCGCCCTTTGCCGCTGCCGCTGGGCTCACTCACATACTTGGCATAACTGAGCGGGGTGAGAGGGCGCTCCGCAGTGCGCATGTCCCGCTGCCGGCGGCCGGGCTGAGCGCTCTGACGGCGCACACACGGCCTCGCTCCCGCGCCTCGCCGCCCGAGGCTGCGCGGGCGGGGCCGAGCACCGGGAGCAGCGAGGCAGGCGCCCCCCGCCCGCCGCAGGCGCGCCGCCTCCACACGCGCGGGGGCGGAGCGACGAGAGGCTCTGCCGCCCTCGCCCGCCCCTCCCCTCCTGCGAAGTTAACCCGTTCCTCGCCCGTCGAGTCAGTCAGTAAGGCCGCGGTGCCGAGCCGAGGGAGAACCTCGCGGATGAACGCTGGGTCTCCCCGGGAGGAGGCTCGCCTCCCTTCGGTAGCTGTTGCTGCGCCGGAAGAAACGCGACGCGGCGCGCTTTTCCCCCCCGCCTAGCTCAGAATCCCGAAGTTGAAATACGGAGCCGAGAAACAGCCCCTCTTCCAGCCGGGTGACTTATTGCCGGTGGAAGAGAGTGTGTGCAGCTCAGGGACGCGCTGTGGCGCTCGCCGAGCTTGGCTGTTCACCTGCAGACGTTTTACTACCAAACTAGGTAACATCATCAGGACGGCTCAGGTAGCGGCTCAGAGAGAGTCGGAACCAAGCCCAGAGAGCACCTAGCACTCCGCGGGTGACTTATTCTTCTGATCGGCAAGATCGTACAGATGCCGCCTCCCCTCCGGATGTATTGCTCCAGTGAGACTCCCACTAGTAACTGCTATGAAATGGGACACATGTTTTCGAACCATTTTATTAAATTTGCTTGGAGACATGCAGAAGATTTCTGGGCTTTGCCAATAGGTCTGCGTCGTGCCGAGGCTAAGTGATGAGATTCATAAAGTGGGAATGATTTCTTCGAACTACAGAGACTTGATTATGTGCCGTCAAGTCATCTTTGACTCCTTGTGATTGTGAGGTTCTCCTCCATCTCCAGCACAGATTTTCTCTGGGACAGTTTATCCCTAATCTGGCTTTTCAGGTCTTCAAATTGTCACCGATTCTCACTGTAACTGAATTCCTCCGCCTGCTGCCGATTGTCCTCTTCTCTTTCCCAGCATGAGAACCTTTTCCAGACGGCTGGGTCTTCACATAATGTGCCTGAAGTAGGACTGTAACTACAGAGGAGGAGGAAGCTAAATTTCTCCCTATCACCCAGCTGCTCAAGTCAGAATAGAATCTGAGTGCTTACATTTCAAAATTAAGAATATCAGCCAGCTCTTGAAGTCACATCTTTTGCAACTAAACATGAGGCGGTCTATTCTGCCTCATACTTAGGAATCTACTGGGAATCTGCAAGATCCCCTTCTCAGTAATCATTCATAAGAGAAAGGGGTCTCTACTGACTTCTGCTCTGCCAGAAAGCCATTTTCGTATTGATAAGGCGCCTGGCCAACCAGAGTTGTTGGCCGGGGCAGTTATTGTCTCCTGGCCCTTCTGAGGTTAAGTAAGGATATTGTATGATTCGACAGCATCTCAAAAGGCAGGAATCTTTGTACCAGAGGAAACTACAAAGTAGGGTCTGAACCCTCTGAGTTACTAAAGGAAGTGAAATATACAATTATAGGAGTGGGCAGGACAAGACTTTTCCAGTTTTCTGATTTCCTTCTTTTTGTGATATGTGTTTGTGTATGTGGTTGGAATGGAAGGCTGTTTTAAAAATCTGTTATTTTGCTATAATTGGTACTATTGTTTTCTCACCCCATATTAGCAGAATATCATTACTCCCAAAAACGGACAGATCACTATCGGATTCTGGTTGTGTGGTCTCTGCAAGGTTCAGAGCTACAAAAAAAAGGTCAGGAGCTGTGAGTGGCCTATCATTGAATTATTATTTTCTAGCTGACTTCAAAAATTATGAAAATATTAGAATGAAACCATCCTTTTGGCAATTGTCGGGGCGATAAAGTTACATACAAACATATATTTTTGCATTTTTTTCCCTGTTAATTTGGAAAGTTGTTTTTCATGGGGAAACAACATATTATTTAATAACATAAATAATGTTTTAAAGGAACTGAGGTTGTTTTTTCATTATTCTTCTCCTTTCTTTAATGGCCCATTTATCAATGCATTATGCATAAGTATCCTAATGCTGTTATTATAGTGTAATGTAACATGAATTAGACCTAATAAGTACATGGTGTACTATAAACATGATGTAACAATTATTTTTTCCTGTCTCTGGTATTTGACTTTCAAGCCAAATCCTTTCTCTCCCACACATGCACAAAAGAAAGAAGCATCAAGTAATGGTGGAGTTTCAGATAGTGTGTGTGCATTTCTTATTTGCTTTTGTGTGAGGATATTAAGGGAGAAGACAAATAGATGGAACAGCTGGCCTTGTGTTATAGCAAATGTGCCTTGGAATTGGTCACAGTGTGGTTTGGAGGAAAAACCTTTTGAACAGGCTTTACAAATTGATCTTAAAATTTCTGTCGGTTGTCTCCCACTGATAACTTCATCATGGGAGATCATTTGATTGAAAGCAACTTTGAAACAGAGACCAGATGTCCCTTCTTTGAAATGGATGGCCTTGATAGAAACCATTTATAAACACAGCAACTTCACTCTAACTGGATGATTTATCTTCATCTGATAAATCATCCAGTTATATTAGTTTTAATATAAGCCAAAGTGCCTTCTATAAAGTCCAACTTACATGCCTGAGTTCATTGAATACTCTTTGAATGAGAACTTTTCCAAAAACATAGAAAGAATTTACCATCTTTAATTTTCAGCACAATTTTCAGCAGATTGGAAAGTAAACCATTTCAAATAGCAACTGAGAAATCATGAGATTGGGGCACTTTTTTAAACATGGAAAAAGAGATATGTATATGTATGTATAGGAATAAATATTTGAATGGGTAGCAATCTGTCATGGAGACCTGCCAGCTAAAGTGTTAGGTGAAGATGATAGACTGTTTTTGATAGCGGATGAATTTATTTTTCTTCTGTCATTTGAAAATATAATCAATATAAATTGTGCTGCCCCAAGAGCCTGTCTTTACTTACACAATGAAATCAGACAGTGTGGCTGCTCTCACCCAATTTAATGCGGGGACGTTCAGGATTGCAATTGGTGGATTCTGTGCCAAATTTTACCTACTCGCACAATATCATCCAACACAAGAATTGCTTTTCTGAATGTGTGCTGTGGCAGGATTGGGGCTCCAATCCTGATGTATGCTTATTGTGACATAACTTATTGATCTCCCATAAGATCGATAGTCCTATCAAATTACTTTATAGATACTGTCATCTAGGGGTTATCAGGATTATTGCGGGACCTGATTGTCCAATAGTTCTCTTAAAAAAATAGAAGGATAAACCTGTATCAAGCTAGAAAAAATATGCCTGAATTATCAGAAAACTCAATTCTACTAGAAAGATAATCCCAAACCATAGATCTGTCAGTACTAGTCTGTCCTACGCCTCTTTCTTTTCTTTCTCCTTCTTCTTGAAGTCAAACTCCCAGTGATTTACTTTTACTCAAGGAAAGAGCCTCTTTTTTTCTCCTATCATCCCTGTTCCACATTTGTGTGTGCGTGTGAGTCTGTGTCTTATGTGCTTTTCATACTTTAGGATCTTACCAACACACACACACAACACATACCTAATAGTAGAATTTCTAATGGACAGATCTATCAACATCATGTAGTCTTGCTCTTACAATTGCTCGGCTCAATTCTTGCCTAGCCCAAAACTGGGTGAAGAGCCAGTTCTTCACAGCCCTCTTAGAGGCCAGTAAGGGGGTAAGGGCTCCAAATCTTGGGGAAGAGGAGAGGCTGTTCTAAAGGGCTGGGATAACCACAAAAAAGGTGTGTCCCAAGATTGTCCTGAAGGCTCAATCGATTGTCCTTAAAGGATGTTTTGTGTATGGAGAAGAAGAAAAAAAATTTTTCCCAAAAACTTTCTTCCCAAACTGAAACAACTTAAAATGATTCTATGCTGCCTCAACTAAATGAAAAGTTAGATTTGTTTATACTGACAGAGTACAATTTGAGAAGGAATTGCTGTCTGGAATAAAAAGTAATAAGAACATGATCCAGGTAAAATTAAGCATTTTCGTTTGATTCCAATAAGAAAGTTCAGCACATGTTTAAATTATTTCTACTCAAGCTTTAAAAAAAATCCTCTGGACTATGATCATAATATCTATCTATCAACCATAAAACAAATTAACTTTAGATATTCTCTTTCAGTAGATTGCTAACAACAAAAGCAGTACATAAAACATAGTTGCTATTTTGTTTTGCTTTGCTTTTTTTCACAAATAGATATCATATGGAAAACTAGTTTAAATTGGAGACTAATCCTGAATCTTATATTTGATAAAGTTAGATAGAGTCAAATAAATATTTTCAAATAATCAAAAAAGCTTAGTATCCTCAAAGGTGCACTAAGAAGACAGTTTGTTGCTGTAATACACTTCAGGAGCTTGGATTGAATTCATTCATAAATTAACATAGCAATACTACAAATCTAAATGCATTTTCAGTCAATATTTTTCTAATAAGTTGCAGATCGAGCTTTGCCAGATTCAACCAGATTCTTGGCCTGCATTTTTTAATGTCTCAGCTATCAGCTATAGCACTAATCAAATGGAAATACTGATAACTATCCATAGGAAAGAGATTCAAGACATGCGAGTGAGAAAATTCCCTGGTAAAGCAGAACTCCAGTGATAGAGGAAAACCCAAACCATGCATGCAAACTTTCAGCTCAATCACTTTGGAATGATTATTTGGGATTACTCTCACAGTAACTGTTTTTCTCAGGCCTGCAATCCATATTCAGCATCTTGAGAATATTAGTTGAAGGATTTCAATTAAAAAGAGCCAGACAAGCCACAGGCAAAAGAATCAAAATTACTGTATCAGCAAACATTCAACTGAACTTTTGAAAAAAATTAGTGGTTTGTTAAGAAAGACTTAACAAATAATTTTGGGTGATCTTGATTTTGCTCCCAGGAACAGTTTGTGTCAAACATTCAAGACACTACTGCAAGATTATGCCATGTCAATTGCACTTTTATCCCCCTTGGGAATGCCCATATTAACTTTGGAAGTAAGCCAGCAGAAATGCCACTGTAGTGTTCTTCTTCCCCAGTGTGTACTTTATTAGTTATGGTTGCATTACCCCTGGTATTTGAAAGACTGCTCAAGAGTTAGACGCAACAAGTTTTGAGATATACTAGTGATCATGTCAAAAGGAACCCCTGAAGACATTACAATAGGCATTACTGTATTTTCCTTTTGCACCTCACTAACCCAAGAAGAAATGTGAGTCTGATTATAACAACAACTACACACAACATTTTGAGACAATGATTTTAAAGTACAACTTGACTTTTACTGGATTAGCACAATGGGACATATGTGCACTGAAAAAGTCTCTTTTTGAATCTTCAGCATTTTTTTGGGAAATTGGTAAAGGTTCCTATTTGAGACTGGAAATTTGGTGCTACTTTATGAAAGGCTTTCTACAAAAGTTAAAGTCGACACACATATGAAATGTACAACACAAATTTCAGTGGGTCAGAAGGTTGACATAATGTAAGGGTGCTTCCTAAATTTCCAAATACAAATTCATTGTTTTCATCTTGCTGAAATTTCACAATTTTCAGTGATGGAAAAAGAATAGGAGATTTGTCACTGTGTGTCTATGTAATAGGCTGATGGAAGCTAAATCATCATGGCTCTTACTGGACATTTATAACCGCTAATATACTTTCTCATAATCTCTCTGCCATTGGGCATTTCTACCATTCTATGCCTTTTGCAGTCAGGAGGTATCTATATATAATTGGTGACATGAACCCCAAAGAAAAGAATACAGTAAGACTGAATGAAAATTCCCAAATAGAACATGAGAAAAATGCTCCATAGTTGATTGCCTGAGATACACAGTAATGGTTTTGAACCTTGAGTGACAAGCAAATGAGAGGACCAGATGTTAGGACTCAAGATCCATGCAGCTATTTTCCAGTTGCCCAAAGTAGCATCCTTACTGTTTTAGTGCAAATCAAAATACATATCATCTGATTCAAACTGTAAAATTGGTTGATATTCTGCACTCTAAGATAACTAAAGAATGATTATACAGATTGTAATAGACCTGTTTAGGACAAAAACAAAACAGAAGGAAAATACCCATACGGGGTTCACTTTGGAGACATTAAGCTTTTACCATGCTACAAAACTGCCTAATTCTGTTAAATTAAGTTTCATTTAAAAACCAATACTTCAGTCCTGCAAACTAGGTACAAATTGAACACTGTAAACATTAATTTAGAATGGAACACCCCTAGCTACTTTAAGCAGTTTCAGGAGCAAAATGCACAGAGTTCAATTTTTAGGAGGATAGGTTAATAGGGATTTTCTTTGTTTGTGTGGCATCATTTCCACACCCCAAGCTTTGCAAGCTATTTTGAAGCTGGCTGTATAAGCATCTTCATCCTGAAGCTGCAGAATGGCGAGGACAGGCAGACAATGCCATCAAACCAGTCAGAGTTCTCTCTCTAGCTGTTCAGTAGGTAAGTGCAAAAAAGTCATTTAATTATCCCGCCCCCCCCCAAAGGCACAGCAGATCCTTGGAGCAACAAAAATCTGCTCACACTCCCTCCCTTGCAAATAAATAAACAAATGTATGGCACATTTCCATCACATATTGAGACATTTGTCCAACCTTTTGCAAAAAACCCTTACATATGTCACATAAGGGTAGCTATAAGTCCACAGGACACTATTTTTCTCTTGCATTTAAAAGCATAAAGCTACTATTTTCCTGGGGGAAACAGTCCCCAAACCAGTAAATGTCCATTCTTCCCTGCCACATGCTCAAAGAAGGAAAAGATACCACTTCCCTACTTCACACTGTTGCTGAACTAATGCCAAGCAGGAGCCTAGTGTTTTGCAGCCAGATGGCTCCTGCAGAAAGAGGAAAACTTTCTGATCAATTTCACCCCAGCAGAATAGTTGTGATGATCAGCAAAATGGAAACAAGCCAGATCAGTCCTTAGGTATTTTGTAGGGGAAGTAGCATATGATAGTATGCATCTGTTTGACTATGCAAAAACTCCTCTGAATGATCATTGTGAGGGAGTATGGAGGCCGACCCAGAAGTTCTCAAAAATTTACTAAAGACCTGAGAAGAGGATGCTTCAGAGGCAGAAGCCCAGGAAGTTTCCCACCAATGAGATCATAAAACAGACTATACACCCAAAGTCCTGCAGAGCTTCATAGTTGCATAGGGAAAGATTGCTTTGGGAGGGATCCTGGATATAGCGCAGCAGAGCTAGAAATATCTTTAGTTGCTAAATACAGTATTCACAAGAAGGACAAAGAAGTTCAGAACTAATTTTGGAGCACTATAAATTTTATGTGGAAGTCTTTCCTATTGACCACAGATATAGGTGCCTTCAGCTTTACACTTGAAGAAAGCAAATAAGTTGACTTGCAGCAGATTTCCAGAGAATTGCTCTGTATTTTCAAATATTGATGCACCAGAGCGCAACATATACTCAACATATATCTACTTCTCACACTGGGTTAACCATTACTTCAAGTAATGATGGCTGGCTGAATTAGCTACAGTTGGCTAATTAAAATAATCCAGCTATAAAT
>JANHZU010004612.1:98018-110318 GCA_032468055.1 Acrochordus granulatus
AGTATCCTAATGTAAAGTGGAACTGGAGTTGGGGAGACAACTGTAGACAATTCTAATATATCCCTCAAGCCTTAGAATAGCCCAAACCCTCTTGGCCTTTAGGACATTGCTGTGCTATCATCTTTAGGGGACTGGCAATGGTGGGCAAGTGTTATAGCAGCTGTACTCAACTGTGGTAGAATGAATTTTGCTGACAATTTTATGCTTTTTAAATTGATTATGGACAGTTTTTATACATTTGTATATTGGTTTTAACTTTTTTTACTGGTTTTCTCAGTGAGCTGCTTCGTCACTTAGATGAGATGGACTGCCATAAAAATCAAAATAATACCAACAACAGCAGCATAATATTCAGCTTTTCTAAGACAAAAACAAGATTGGGAGGGAGCATTAAAACCACAGAGTCCTAAAGGTCAGGCAGAAAGGATAAACCATTTTCTAAGTACTACATAAGAGGTCTTGTCTAGAAATTAGGACCTTAGTCCAGCCTAGCATGGCCAACAACGTTATTAGAACATTGTGGAAAATAAACTTGGTCACTCATGGCAGGGGATTAGTTCTGGGCTGTGTCTTCCCAAGAGGATAAGACCAATAGCTCCTCTGTTGAGGGATGTATCAGTCACTGTAGTAGGTGCCAGCCCAAGATCCCATAAACTACAAATAAAATTTCACCTAACACTTTCAAGAGGCAAGCTCCTCTCTGTCTTACCTCACAAATGCTCTAGAGACAGTTGTTATGGCTCTGTGTCCCTCCTATATGCTCAGGCCTAGGTCCCTATGGGTCCTGAAGTATCTCTGCCTTTGCTTTTCCCTTCAAAGTTAATATCAACATACCACAATAATCTTTATCGCTAAACTATCTCCCCATATTCGTTTTATGACTGCTCCCTCACGTATCTCCCTCACCTTTGATTCACAAATTGTATGCCTCTATAAACTGCAAACATTTTTAATGATGGTGATCATCAGTTTATAACTCACAACGGGTAGAGGGTCAAGCTGTGACAGTAACAATTAGCTTAATCAGGATTCATACTCCCACTCCATTACAAAGGGTTCTCTGTCCACAGAGAGGATGCTCAAATTTCTGTGGGCCCCCATTTGTACCAAATAGTGTCAGTGGTCAAATGAATGTGTGTACTTATCCTCAGTCTCTGTAATCTTATATAGAAACTTGGGCTGATGAGTCTCTGAATGCTTCTCTCTTAATAGCACGAGACCATTGAATCTCTAGTACTTTGTGCAGAATGTACAAAAAAGAAAGGATGACTTATTCAAGATTATTTTGGTCAACAAGAAACTTCCCATCTGACACTATATTTACTTATACATCTGGCTAGGTTTTATATCTTTATCAAGGAGAAGCTATCACCAATCATTAGTCCAATTCTATTTCATCTACCTCACAGCTCCTGTGCAAGAACAGAGTTTACTGTGGCCTCAGCATAGTCAACAGGAGAACAATGGATTCTCTGAGTGCAAGAGCTCTTGACCCTTGGCCTGTCTCCACACATTTTCCTGATTTATACTAACTAGGAAGGCTAAGATTTGTGATGCTTATCATGATATGTTTAGGCATGTCTCTCTCATCAATTAAGAGAACAGCACCCTTGTCAAGCTTCTTAGCTTAAACCCTACAAAAGATTCTACTTTCATGAACAGAGGCACAAATGTATCTCTAAAGGTAGATGCTGTTTAGTTGCTGAGTTTTCTGTAACTTTTATCCTGTTTTCTCCAATAAAAGAAAATCTTGTTTTTGTTAAAAGTGAGTTGCCAATGGCTTGCCGATGTTGTTCTATCCTGCAACCCTCAAAGGAGCATTTGTACACATTCTACCTGCCATGTAAAGGCAGTACTAGAAGCAGCTGCTCCTAGACAAAAAAAGCCTAACTGTGAAATCTTTTTTAGCTACAACGAATGGCACCTGGATGCTGGTAATGTTCTGTTTGCTTCTGTTATAACCAGTATCTGTTATAACCAGTATATTATGTAATCTTAAGAATTTAATTTCTATTTCTCATTCTGCAAAACCTTCAGCTATAATGGTCAAAATGAACATATGAGGCGAATTCTATCAAGATACTATTGCACTATACAGTCTGACCTGGAGTGGGTTTTTTGCACAATGAACTAAACATGAATGCATAATGCTGCCAGGGTTCAAGAAGAACTGGGCCTAATGGGATTAGCAAAACCAAGAAGGGTCCCTAAAAGGCTTTCTGCAGGTGCTTCACCCAGGTGTGCAAATCACAGTGAAAGAGAAATAATGTTAAGCGTTGCTGAGTACAACTGCCAAGAGTCAAGTTGACTGCAGAGGTCATCAATACAATAAAAAATAAAATGAAAAATCAGAAGTAACACTCTCATAAAGTTCACTCTCTTCATTATGAATATACTACTGCTGAAACTATGGGAACTCAACAAGAAGAGCCTCAGCTTTTAAAACAGGAAAGCAAGTATGATTTATGAAATCTAACAAAAATCTGGTGGAAGAACTCTAATGACTGAAACAGAACTGAAGGATATAAAAAAGCAACAGAAAGGGAAGAAGAGTTCAAGTGTCAATTCCTTCCTAGGTGCAGTACAAGAAGTCCTTAAAACTACAAATGGGACTAGAATCAAAGTGATTGTTAAGCAAGATGTCACATAACTTCTTGGCTCAATGACTCAATCCCAGCACGCCCAGTGTGATCATTAAACAATCTACCAGATTGTTAAGCAGACCTAGATAAGGAGCATAGGATGTCCGGGGCGGGGACAGGAAATTATACCCTGGGAGGTGCTGCTCACAGAATCATCAGGTTGGAAGGGATCTTGGAAATCTTCTAGTCCAACCACCTACCCACCCAAGGCAGGAATCCTTAAACCTTTTCAGACAAATGGTTGTCCAATTTCTTAAAAACCTCAAGTGATGGAGCATCCATTGTAGGAGAAGTGGGTGTAAGAGACAAATGCAAAGTTCTCCAGGAAAAAAGTCATGATTTTTTTCAAATCAAAAAAATCAAAAATATGATGTAGGCTTGGCAACAATACTTGTGAAAAAAATGTTGCCACACAGCAGTTGTCTGGAAACTGAGTAAGAGTCAACAGTGTGATGAAACTGCCAGGTTTAGAATGCCAAAATAGAGGTATGATTTCCAAACCGCATAAAGTAATTATTCCACTTTATTTTGTTCTGATTGCACCCATCTCAAATACAGTTCCTGATTACAAATTTTAAGCAGTGGTGAGAAGGACAGTACAGGTGATCAGAGAACTAATAGCAAAATTCTAATATGAACAGATTGGATGGTCACTGTCAGAAATGCTTCAATTCAGATTCTTGTAGGAAAACCCGGGATTAGACTTGATGTCCAAAACAACCCTTTCTCACACTAAAATCCTATGAAACCATTGGGGGAAACTATGTAGACAACTGAGCTGAAATAGCATCAATAAGCTGAGGATTCTTAGCTCTGCCCTTTGTCTAGAACAGCATGTGACAGACAGGGGGAACTACAAATTCTCACATACAGGTAGGAGGTGATTCAGAACCAGACAAGAGAGCAAAACAGAATACACAGAAGAACTGAGGAGGAAAACAATCTTGTGAGAGGAATTACACTCCTTGTATTTGGAAGCATGAAATGTGGGAGCTCTAGATATGACATTAACTGGGGAAGACCTGGGAGTGGCCAGAAGTGCTTTTGACCACCTCTTCTTGAAACTCCAAATGATCGTGTCTTGAGAGCATAAAACTTCTTTTGACATACCATTGGTACCCAATTAGAATCGGTCGCATAAACAATAGAGAACAATCTGTGACCACCTGTAAATATTAACCAGTTTAGATCATTCTCCAAGTGTAAGGCAGCTACATAGTTAGACACCTCTAGGACGCCCAGATTTATTGGTTGCTAGAGAATTGAGAAAGCCTTTTGGATTAAAGGCGAAACGTCTTCGACTTGAGAAAAATCCAGTCCAGATGCCTGTTTTTTAAACTTTGTTGCGATTATATATGGATATAATATATCCATATTGCACTGGATATATCTACACAACTCTCACTCTCCATCTCTACAATTTGAAAGTAAATTGGCTTCAGGAAGAACTGGCTTCAAGAACATAATTCCATGAAAGAAAGATGTTAACTGCACTCCAGGCATGCAGGGAGCATCCTCTTCAAATACCTTCACAAGTGGCTTAAGAAGTGTGAAAATTCCCTCCCATCCAAAGACCATTAAGAAAAAACCACCTCTTATTGCTTCAACCTTTGATGCATTCAGTTACACTTCTAATGCTTTACACTGTGTGATAAAGGACAAACACTGCATTTCAGTCTTTCTGATTTGATACAGATGCATACCAATGTGACTGAAGGGCCCCTGTTTGGGCATCTCTTAGCAGGTCAAAGCTTGCAGGTCTTGAAAGGAAGAATCCTGGAGACAGACACACACAAATGCATACTCTGTCTTAGACAGTTTAAACCCGTTCAACCTGTTCTGTAGCAACTACTTACTGTTAAAGCAGGCAGGTAAAACTCCAGATGAGAAGAATCAGGACTCTTCTGTATACCCAACCACAACTAGCCAAGTCTAATTTCACAATTAAAATGCAATAGAGACATAACGGGCTCTTCTCACTATCTGCATACTACTAAAACTCCCATGTCCATAATCTTTAACTGGGAGAAATGTCATAGGGCAAAACTTTTTCAACCAAGATATCTCAAATGGGCTAACTTATAGAAAGTATCCAAGATCCCAAACCCATGACTCCTGTGGAAATGAAATTTAGCAAATTTTATAAAACTTTTTATGACATAAAAATTAAAAAATTTCCTGTGATCAACTGGCGATGTATGACTGTGTCATACAGTTCAGTATGGGTTATTTTCAATGCAGATACATATCTGAATATCTCCCTGATTCTTTTTCATGGACATTAGAAGCCCTGCCATTGTTGAAGACATTGAGGAATCTGGTGAGGAATCTAGTATCTCTGAAATGATGACCCAACAGGTCACAGTTTGTCTAGTTTTAACTATGAAGATGCAATAGAAATGTCAGTATTACACATCTGTATAGTACTGGCTTGACAGCCAACCAGAATATGCCTTTCCTAGATGTCTCAGTCACTTAGTGCTCACTATAGCCAATAACTGAGTATTTTACTTCACCTGTTTAGTTTGGAGCAAAGATAGAAATAGATTACATTAATAGTTCCCATCAAATTATTTGGTTTACAACTATAGAATCTCTTAATCAGCTAAAATCAACTGAAATGCACTTGTTAATTTTAAGGGCTAAATTAGATGTATTATTATTCACATTTATACTTTTTCAAAAGGTACTGGGAAAAGGCTGAGACAGGAGGTAGTATGGTTGTCTTAACACCCATATGCCCAGTCTCAATCAGGGACCTTGTTATCTGAAATGAGAAAAAGGCACCCACTAGTATTAATATTCCACTGACTTCAATATGAACCAAATACAACTAATGTAATTTGAGTCCACCCAACCATTTATTTATTTTGAAGACTGCTTTAGGAGTTTAAGCTACATGATCTGTCATTATAGACTTAAGTTATGAATCCACTGAAGAACTCATTACTGCAATTTCGCAATAATACACCAGCAAGCCTCTTCCACACACCAAACTACAATTTCTGCTAAACGTTTCTCCCAACCTGAGGGTATTATTTCACCCAGATGGATGACACCGCTAGGATGTCTGTAACTACTACTACTACTTCCTCTTCTTCTTCTTCTTCTCCTTCTCTTCTTCCTCCACCTCCTACTCCTTCCCTCCCTCCCTTTTCCATAGGTTCAAGGTCCACGTTTTGGATCAACAAACAACATCATGTCCATGTTAACTGTGTCCTGCTACTTTTGACCTTTGTTCAAGCATTTGCCCTTGATATTAAAGTGGTAGGTGATACGGATGGCAGGATGGGGTGCTGCTTGTAGAACTTGGTTGTACCACTATGTTGTTGTTCTTCAGTCACTCATAGGCAGTATGTACTGTAATTACCTTACTCCTTATTCTTTTTTTTCATAAAAACTCAGTTGGTCCTCTATTTAACAGACAAGCCTCCAACAGCCTCATCCCTTTCAAGCATTGCCAATATTCAAATATGGTAGGAGCTTTACTCCAACAGATTTAGAAGGCTACAGGTTGTCCATACTTGGCAATGCTTGGAGTATACAAAGACCTACCAGAAGAAAGAAAATAAACCCTGCAATCAGAGGGATCTCACATATTCTTAAACATATGTTTGTACCACGTTATGCTTATTGTGTTTCAATTGCTTGAGTCCTACATCTGCTGCTTCAGTAAGAATATTAGCCAAGTGAAAGGAGTAGGTGTTGCCTCCTCCCATCATGTTCCAATTCTCTCCATTTTTTGGTTCTTTTCCCACATTCTTTTCCTACAGATCAACCAAAGAGGGTTGAGCTGTTTGCTATGTTTACCTTATTTCAAGGCTGCCCAAACAGCCAAACAGTGAATTCTTTGCAAGGACCATAAGCATAAACCAGTAAAAGGGAGGAAGAGATTTTTGCTTACGTCTTTACCTGCAGAAACAGATGTAAAAGGAACATTAATTTGTTATCATAATTTGGAATTTTAAAGAAAGTTTGGGGCAGTTAATACCAGCCCTCCAACCCCTTAACATCCCTTCATTCCTCTTAGGGAAAGAGATAAGGGTGGCACATAGTGGATGGGTCAAGTAAAGGTGGGAAATGCCTCTCCTTCTTGAAGGAAATTACACTAGGAATTTGTTTGTGCATATGTCTGTGCTATAGTTGATAATTGAACATATAGCTCACAAGCCAAACAACCTGATCCAAGTAACTGCTAGAACTATTTTAAGGGGACCAAATTGGCTTACATTTAAAGTTGGTTCATGAGCAAAGCAGAGATCTTTATCCAAACTTCAGTTTATTAGCAGATGCCAGCAGAAAATATTTTGTTCTCCGAGGTGAAGGACAACATGGCACATGCTTCCTATTCCAACTGGATTGGCAGCTGAGTCTTCCTTAAACATTGGTGATATTATTCACCTCTGGACTACTTTTTGAAACCCAGAACAGATTCTGTGACTTGTATAGCTTTATCTTACCATAGAAGAAAAGTCCAAGGTTCAGGAAGTAATGCTGTTAGCATCTACCACCTGCATTTATACCTTACTCTCTTTCCTGATACAGCTGTCTTCCTCTTGGATATCAGCATATTTTACAGAATATGTCTATATTTGCTGCTTATGTTACATTTAGTCTTGGCAGATTCATCACTGAAGAAATTTCATTCACACATGGAAGAAAAATGTTTTTCTCAAGATTTCTTAGATAAAAATAATAAAGGGCTATGCTAAGTGCATGGCTTACAAACCAAAGCAGAAGCAGACCCCCAAGAAATGAACTTTGAATTCAATGTTTAGATGTAGCAAAGAAAATGTAATTCAAAGCCACTTGCAAATTTGACAGAGATAGATGGTGTATTCTTCAAATAATTACATTTTCAAAAGTGTGGTGTTCTGTGGAAGAAAAATGGTGAAACATCGTTCATTCTTGGTTGTCTTTACAAATCCCTTTTTATTAGTATTGGTTTTGTGTTTGGTACTTGCCTTTTAAATTGTGACCAAATTATCTGATGCACTGTCCACACCCATATGAATATGGTTGATTTTTTAATGGATAGATATTTCCTATTCAATGGCAGCACATGAAAATAAGGGATTTTCCAGATTTTCAGAATAAGCTTCTAGACAAGGCTGGACATTACAGATCTGAATATTTTGGTTTTTAATTTAAACCTACACTATCCATACATATATACATGTGAGCATATGATGTGTGTGTGGACTGAAACAAAAAAATTATGCCTCCTTAGTTCATTATATTTATTTCATGCTTTCAGTTTTGTAGACTGCCTCAATGAGATTTCTCTCATTGGAAAAGGAATATAAAAAGATGTTGTGTATACAAATGATCTTTGTGCTCTATATTGAAAACAAAATGCAAATAAAGAACAAACATTGGAAGAGGCCTGAATCCCAAAGACCATTTTTTTACCTCCCCAAATAACTGAAACTGAAGACTTGGATCACTATCTACACATACTGTATTTCTTCAATTAAAAAATGGAAACGTGGCAATCTGAAATATTCAAAAGACACTTTAAAAAGTGGCTAGAGCAAATAAAATAACTTAACAAAGACAATAAAGCAGAAACAAATATCTGGATCATGCATTCGAGACAACACAATGCCTAGAAGACTGTCAAGCAAAAGTAGTATACAGTATTTGCCTTTTTAAGACTTTTTTACTGAATAGAAAAATACTAGTACAGTAATTAGCACCCTCTGGTGGAATTTCAGGGCTCGGATTGATAATTTCTTCCTATCTTCCTCCTAACAATTTTGGCATTAATACTGTACTTAATATATTTATGATACATGAGGAATCCCTTTGATGAGATGGCGTGAATATTGAAGCAGGGCTTTATATATATATATCTGTTTTAGTAAGTTACTAGTTCCCTCCTGCCTGCACATAACATTTGTGATGGTGTTCAGGTATATATTCTTTGGCAAGCTTTCCACTGAGTGTGAATTGTCCTCATGAAGTGAGAAAATGGACAACTTCTAGTTTTGTGTCTAAGGTTACATGTGGGCAATGCTCCAACATTCTCTCCAGCTGCTCCAAAGCCTCCACTTGGGGAGACTGAGGACTAGTGACATATACTGCAAACAGACATGACACATCTTTTCCTTCTGAGGACCCATTTGGAAGGTCTCCAGCTTGATCTGGTTATAACTTTCAGTGCTGTCTTGTGTCTTCAAGCATTATTCTCTATGACTCACCTGGGATGGTCTGTTTTAATATTCCTGGGAGGGACAGCTGCACATGTGTGTAGCTTCCTCCACTGGGATTCCCTGCTCCACCCTTCACAGTCTGATGTGGCAGATTTGCAAACTCTTCTGTTTACCTGTTAAAAATGGGGAAGGAGAGGTCAGGAGCAGAGGAGAAAAGGCCCTTGAACCTATGATTTGACAATAGCTACAGTAGATCCAAATCAGAGACAAGATGATGAAGATGTTTGCCTTACCCAGCCAAAGACTTGGCTGCTTCCCAGGCCTCTGCAGACCAGCAATTCTTAGTTTAAATTCCATCATCTGCTTGAATTATAATTACATTCTTGTTTGTCCTTGGCAACTGTGTCGGTCATTATGCTTTAATTCAGAGATTGATAAAAAATTGTAGACCAACATAGTGCTGTACAGCATTTGGAGCAGGCTAGGCTAGAGGTAGTGGAGTTTTTCTGGAACATTTGTAGCTACTGAGATCTTTTTTTGCCTGCAGTAGTCAGTCTTTTTTTCTAGAAAGGGATATCACCCATAAGCTCCCCGCCCCATCCCCGCTGTTTTGCAGCTTTCAATTTCCAGTTGACACCTAGGTTGCCATTTTTATTTTTTAGAGCTCCAGAAGGATAAAAAGTTTTCTCATTTCCCCACTTACCCTAATTCAAACCTCAATTCTGCAGAATTTGATGGGGAATTAATGCCTAAGCAGGTTGCCTTTGGCTCATATAATGTGGAGAAAAATTCTGTATGAAGCAAGAGGTAGAGTTCTGGGAATGAATGGAGTAGAAGACATTACCCCAGATACGGCTCCCCCATCCTGATCTTCCCCTTTCTAAGTTTATTACCTTGACTAGAGGTTACAGTTTTAATAGGATCAGGAAGCCAATTTCCAAATGCATTGAAGTGTGGAGCATAGTTACTATAAATCTTGTCTATGGGGGAGGAGAGATACCTGGAATGAGTTTATATTATCCGTGACACTAGAACTGGGAAAAATGTGGATATTTCACATTCAGGAAACACAGAAATGTAGGCTGCACAGCAAATAAATAGAAAAAAGTACAACTACTAAGAGACATGTAGGCATGTATTTCTTTTTGCAGGAAAGCACTACAGAGGATATTTTTCTTCTGGAGTGTGATTCCTCACTAGATCCAGTTGTGGATGGAAAATATTTTGTGGGAGTTATGAGGATCTCTCATTATGATAACAAAAGCAGATTTGCACAAGGGGAGAAGACTTTAGCTTGGAAATCTTGTGCTATTTAAGGCTAGCAACATCCTAATCTTTTTGGTAGGATGAAATGGCTATGTAGAGCAACCAACATGAATGGCAGGTCCTAGCAATTCAGCCTCTTCAAACTTGATTTATTCCAGATATGTTGGGACTGCAACCCCAGAAGTCCCAGCCCAGACTTTAATTTGGGAAAGGCTGAATTAATTCATAGTCATCCTCTACCTTATTGGCAAAGGGGATTGTTTTTAGATTGCCAGCTCTGACTAGTATTGTTCCAGCTTCTAAGCCAGTAGTCCCAGTTCGTGGGCTGCACCCAGTAACCAAGCTGGTAGAGATAAAGTTTGGGATCAAGTCAAGACTGTTTTTGTTGTTGTTGTTGTTGAAAGCCTACCTGGACACTTAATGTGCTTTTCCCCACATGATCTTGTTTATAATCCCTCTGGCACTGATAGTTTTGTTTTTGTTCCTCCAAGATTCCTTGGCAGTACTACTTGCCTCCTGGCAAGTGGCCCAGTTCTGAAGCCTTGAGTATTTTTTTAATCACCAGGTTCCCAGTTTAATTGGTCTTTTGTTGTGATGGACTATTTTAAGAAATAATTATTTTGACTCCCATATGTTTTTCAGTGAACTTTTGGCTGTTGGCATCATGCTATCAGTTGTTTGTTTCATCCCTTTCCTTATTCCTCCCTCCTCCTCGTTTGCAGTCCTAAGATATAAGTCGACATTTAAAGCAGTAGGAATTGGATTGCAAAATAAATCATTTGAGTGAGATGAGTTCAGAGTTTGCAGCTAGGAAATAAGACTTTATAAAGTTTTATCCAGATGTGTTTGGGAAGAGAAGTCCACCATCTAGATTGTTTCCATACACTGGGCTGCTTTGTTTTCCTACTCGTAGTTTATTCACAATAGGATTATTGTACATTCCAGTTTTTGCATATGCCTTCTAGAATATGGATCCCATGTTTCCATTCACTGCTCAATCACATCTAATGCAATTTGCAAGTCCATATTGTGAACTGATTTACTAATTACAATTTTTTTTGGAAAATGGATGAGGTTTCAATCAAATAGATGTTTGTCAAATTGTGTGAAAGATATATAGGAAAGAAATAAATATTTGTTGGTGATGAGAAGAGACATTCCTTTCTTAAAGGTTCACATTAGCTAGAGACAATTACCCAAAGAAAGATGCTTTTGTGTTCCAGGATAATATGCTCTGCACAGTTGATTCAGTGGTTGAAGAGCAAGGGAAAACTCTCATAGAAATTTAAAATTGGGAAGGATCCTGGAGGCCATCTACTCTAAATTTCTGCGCACTGCAAGAATCTTGTAACTAAACCATTCTTGAATGGTGAACATGTAAGTCCTCTAGACATTAATTCATGTGGCTGAGATAGAATATAAAGCATTTTCACAAGGTTCTCGATTTACATATATGACTCAATAGATGTGGTTCTGTTCTTGTTCAGAGATTGCTAGCTGGATGTGGAATAGGGAAGTAATTTTATCCCAGGTCAATCCTCTGATATATGTGAGAGGTTTTGAAATGTTATCTTAGCAGCTTGCTAAGTCTTCAAGAGATTTGCCCACTAAGCATTTCTTGATTGCCTCTCTGCTAGTAAAATAAATGAAATTTTCTTTCCTCAACTACATTCATAAATATACAAATCTCTTTCATTGTGTTCTATTTTAGTAGAGTTTTTTCCAAGGTGAAGATCTTCATTTGGCAAGATGCTTCTATCTCTTCTATTTCTTTCGTTTCTCTTTTGCATTTCTAAAATCTGTCTCTTTGGTCCCTCTTCCCTAAACTGGTATTCTCCTGATGTGCAAGAATGGTCCTTCCCAGAATTCCCCAGCCAGCATGCTGGGGACCTCAGATAACCTTAAGGTTAACTCAAAGATGTTTAGAGTTTTTAAAGCCAATTTTTGAAATATGCCCAGCAGAAATATGTCCTGAGTATCACATTGTATTCGTATCTTGTACCAGTTAGAGTTTGGGTGCTGATTTTTGCATTAGTATAGCTTCTGAACTTTGGGAAGGATAGGGCATGATGTAATAGTCAAGAAGAGATGTTGTGAAGGTGTGTAAAATGTCAAGGTGTTCCTCTCTACTGCAGTATCAGTGAATGCAATGAGCTGAGTGCCAAACTTGCTCTTTCAATGGGAGAGCAACTCTGCTCCAACCAGAATCCCAATCCACAAGTCCATTTTCATGTGTG
>JANHZU010004612.1:121954-133944 GCA_032468055.1 Acrochordus granulatus
GAATGTTGGTAATTTAATCTTGAGTTCCTCTGCCTCTTCAAAACCCAGCTTGTACTTCTGGTGTCCTCAGTTCACATACTGCTGAAACTAGCTTGTAGTATTTTGAGCATACCCTTGCTAGCATGTGAAATGAACACAATTATATGGTAGTTTGAACATTCTTTGGCACTGCCCTTTTTTGGGATTGGAACATAAACTTTTCAGTCTTGTGGCCACTGTTGAATTTTCTATATTTACTGGCATACTGAGTGCAGCACTTTAACAGGATCATCTTTTAGGATTTTAAATAGTTTAGCTGGAATACTGTCACCTCCCTTGGCTTTGTTGTTAGTAATGTTTCCTTAGGCCCACTTGACTTCACACTCCAGGATATCTGACTGTAGGTCAGTGACCACACCATTGTGGTTATCAGGGACATTTAGATCCTTCTTGTATAGATCTTCTGTGTATTCTTGCCATCTCTTCTTAATCTCTTCTGCTTCTGTTAGATCTCTACCATTTTTGTTCTTTATCATGTATCCCTACCGGTTTTGCACTAAATGTTTCCGTGATATTTCCAATTTTCTTGAACAGATCTCTAGTCTT
Organism: Acrochordus granulatus; assembly: GCA_032468055.1. Taxonomy (NCBI): domain Eukaryota; kingdom Metazoa; phylum Chordata; class Lepidosauria; order Squamata; family Acrochordidae; genus Acrochordus; species Acrochordus granulatus. The sequence goes on from JANHZU010004612.1 coordinate 122,540, forward strand.
GCCCAGTCTATTGTTTTCCTCTATTTCTTTGCACTGTTCATTTAAGAGGGCCTCCTTATCTCTCCTTGCTATTCTCTGGAAATCTGCATTCATTTGGATATATTTTCCCCTTTTTTCCTTGCCTTTTCTTCTTTCCTCAGCTGTTTGTAGAGCCTCATCAGACAGCCACCTTGCTTTCTTGCATTTATTTTTCTATGGTTTTAGTAACTATTTCCTGTACAATGTCATGCACCTCTGTCCATAGTTCTTCAGGCATTCTGTCTACTAGATCTAATCCCTTAAATCTATTCCTCACCTCTATTGTAAATTCATAAGGGATACCACTGAGGTCATACCTGAATGACACAGTGGCTTTCCCTATTTTCTTCAATTTAAGCCTGAATTTTGCAATAAGAAACTCATGATCCTAGCCATAGTCAGCTCAACGTCTTGTTTTTACTGACTGTATAAAGCTTCTCCATCTTTGGCTACAAAGAATACAATCAATCTGATTTTGGTGTTGACCATCTAGTGATGTCTATGTATAGAGTCGCTTCTTGGGTTGTTGGAAAAATGTATGACCTGTGTGTTCTCTTGACAGAACCCTGTTAGTCTTCGCCCTGCTTCATTTTGTACTCCAAAGCCAAACTTGCCTGTTATTCTGGCTATCTTTTGACTTCTACTTTAGCATTCCAATCCCCTATGATGAAAAAGACATATTTTTTTTAGTGTGAGTTGTAGAAGGTATCATAGGCCTTCATAGAACTGGTCAACTTCAGCTTCTTCAGCATCAGTGGTTGGTGCACAGACTTGGATTACTGTGATGTTGAATGGTTTGCCTTGAATTCAAACCAAGATCATTCTGTCATTTTTGAGATTGCACCCCAGTACTGCTTTTCCCAGTTTTATTGACTATGATGGCTACTCAGTTTCTTCTAAGAGATTCTTGTCCACAGTAATAGATATAGTGGTCATCAGAATTAAATTCACCCACCCCTGTCCATTTTAGTTCACCAATTCCCAAGATGTCGTTGTTTAATCTCATGTTTCACCACATCCAACTTGATTCATAGATCTTATATTCCAGGTTCCTATGCAATATTGTTCTTTATTACTTTATTTTCACTATGAGACACATCCACAGCTGAACAGTTTCCTTTCAGCTTTGGCCCAACCACTTCATTCAGAATGAAATGTGCTTCACTCTTTCTGGAGTTACTTGCAATTGTCCTCTGCTCTTCCCCAGTAGCATATTGAACACCTTCCAACCTGGGGGACCTCATCTTCTGGTGTCATATCTTTTAGCCTTTTGATACTGTCCATGGGGTTTTCTTGGCAAGGATACTTGAGTGGGTTGCCATTTCCTAATCCAGTGAATCACATTTTGTCAGAACTCTCTGCTATGACCTCTCTTGTCTCAGGTGGTCCTGCCTGGCATAACTCATAGCTTCACTGAGTCACCCAAGCCACTTTACCACAAGGCAGCGATCCACGAGGGAGTGTTTGCCTATTTAAGTTCCAACTCTTAGCGATCGCAGCTTCACATGGTGACAATGTCATAGCCAATGAATTTATCTAAGGCACATCTATCACTCATTGAAAAATTTCCCCAAAATGTGCCTTAGCAACTATATAGGTTGATTTTCTCTAGGATGGTCTGCCCCAATCTGTCCTTCAGATCTTCCCACAGCCTACCCATTGCTGCTTTAATTGAATTCATTAACTTTGCAGCTGATCATCCTCTTTTCATCCTTCCCAGCATGATAAACTTCTCTAGTGCACTAGGTCTTTTATGTGTTGAAAGTATTATAATTTGAGCCTAGTCATTTGTTTCATATAGAAGTGGAAGAAGTCAAAACACATAGAAGTGAGAAAGGCATAGATATATAAAACTGAACAGTTAAAAAAAGTAATAAACAGTTAAGACATTAAGTGATCTTAGAAAATTACCATTATAGTTCCCTAAGTCCAAGTTGAAATGAGTTTAAGTCCAAGGGGCAGAACCTTGTGGTCTATATAAACTTTTCTGCAGAAAATATTTGGTATAGTAAAACTGATGATAAACTTGCACCTAGCAAGGAAAACGTGCAGGAATGTAGACTGCAAATCTTGATACAGTGGGCAATGCAATACGACATGGATTACTGTTATAATGGTTGCATCTGGGCATATGCAATGATGATCTATGGATCTATCCCCTCATCACATTCAAGAGTAGAACATAGAAACTAGTTAATATGAAAACTTTTCTGAAACCGAAAGTATATTAAAGATAGTTTAGAATAAGGGAATGTCCTATAAATTATAATCATAGTCTAGATATTTGACAACAAAAAATCCATTCCTTTTATAGTACTTCCTTTATCATTATGTCTTTTAAAGTACTTCCTTTATCATTATGTCTATACAGTTTTAGCATTCCATTTCATCTGTAGGTTTTCTCCAATTACCTCCTTCTGCCAATTTGACTTTGCTGAAAATAAACACAGGCTGCACAAAGCCATGTAACTGGGGGAAAAATTGCAGAGACATCAGCAGCATATATTCCTAAGTCTTACAAACTGGCTCAATTATCTCATAGCTTCTTTTCTATTCACTACTTCTTAGTCATCACACATTAGATGCAAACCATGTAAAATCTTCATATTTTCTTCCAAAAACTATAGTATATTAATGTTAAACTGGAAGGTGTTTCCCATACTATTTCCTACTACAGAAAGTTTTATTAACAGTGACTACTAGTTAAGACAAATCATGGGTGCAAAATTTCACATTAATCCCTATTTTACAATATATTTAAAATCAGCAAAATATTTGAACAGCTGGCCTTTCTTACTAATACGCCATCTTGTTCGAGTCTTAAACAAATCCTTAGATACTGTATCTCCATAGATGTTTGTGAATATATAAGGCCATTTCTAAAATGAAAAGATTATCAGAAAATAATGATGGAATCAAGACTTCATTTTTTTTTCCTAAGGGGAGGGAGATTTTCTTGCTTCGGCACCAACATATACCTCTTTATTGTATGATATCACATAGTTGAGCATCCTGCTTCCAACAAATAGCTTACAAGATATTTTTCAAGAAACCTTTAAGTGTAACACAACAGTTGGGGGAGGGAGGATATTCCCAGCATATAATGAGTACACTGCATCTGACATACAATTTAATTATAATGACTCAGATAGGGGTTTATGGGCTGCAGATCACTGTGTTTCAAATTACAACCGGCAACATAGGACTTGTTCTGAATATATCTGTAAAGTTTCTTGAGAAAAAATTTGCTTCCTAATAGCATAAGCATATAAATATCAGTGAAGAGAAATCAAGATTAGTACATGAAATATACTGAGAAAACTATTTTTAAAAAATCAGTTAACTTTATTACACAAAATGAGTTAGTTATGTTTATTATACAAATCTTCATAGATTGCCTATGGGAATACAATACGTAAAACATTCAACAGTAAGCACATACTGTATTTCCAAATTTTTTTCAATTCAATATTGCTTTATACAAAAAATATTTTGGGAAAGTATGATTTAAGAACACAATAATTTTCAAAGATATTAATTTAATAGAGTAGTATTTTTATTTTTCTCTCATCAAAATTGGTTATATAACTGCATATACTTATTATAATTCACACAGGTTTTGGCATATATGAAGCACAGTAGAAAAATCCCCGATTTATTTTCAAGGAAGCTATAAAATTTTTTGAAAAAAATCTGACAGAATAATGGGGATAATCAATCCACAAATATGCTTATACAGCATTTTATAAATTTGGCAGTAACTTTTATAAATTTGGCAGCTGGTAGTCAAACAAGGAAGTTCATGCTCTGTAAAACATCATGGAAGTTTGAGCTGAGGTAGCATTTGAATCAAAAAGCTTCAAATAGAAATAAATGGTCTGATTATTAGGAGACCTGAAAGGTCAATTAGATTAGACTAAGGCTTGAGACAGATCTGTCTTCTGAAGCATGGAACTGATGCATTGTATAACACCATTTAGCACCAACTTGAGTTCATATAGTCTTAAAATACTGGACTTATACATGTCTATATTGGAACATGTTCTATAGAATTCAGTGAGATACATTTCTAAATAACATGTGCAACACAAGGCTGCTTGTGGAAGAAGAGAGAGCCAAGCCAGGGGGAGGTGTCAAGTATGGGTTCATAATCGAATCTCTTATGTAGCCTTAAGTGTAGTAGAGCCAGCACCTCCTGATGGCCACTGGACCTTATCTTCCAGCCTTAAGTGTTCAACCACTATGGACAGATTCTTGTAAATATGCAAGACCAGATAAATCTGTTAGCTTGAATCTTGCCTGGGCCTGGACTTTTGCCTGACACTACTTATTTAATTAAGCTAGGTAACTGGCTGCAGTTTTTTCCAAAATGTTGTACAACTGATAATTTTTGTAATCTCAGAAGTCCCACTGAAAATCATTTTGCTTCTGGCTAAATTTGAATTTAATCTAACATATTATTTATTAATGGTCAAGAAACAAAAAATAGCAAATGCTAAAGATGAAGAAACACTTTTATGCTACCCAGAAAATAAACTCTTTAAATGAGTCCCTTCTTTACAGTGTTGCATTTTGATTCAGCCATGATAAAAAATTTTGAGATACGAGATGATATATTCCCTGAGATGGCACAGTAGAAATTATGTGTCCAATACAACATTTTTTCAGCTTGAGAAATAAGTATGGAAACTGAGGGTTTTCATTTTAGAAAAAGTCTCTCAAGTTTGTAAAAGTGCAAACTTAAATATATCCATTCAGAAATCAGCTCCACTGAGCTTAACTAAACGTGCATAAAGCATGCTACAGGTATTTTAAGCTTCAGTTCTTAAGGAACTATATATATTTAATACCTAACATTTTTAAAAAATGTCTTAGTTCAATAGAGAATTCTTAATTGCTGTAATTTAAAAAAAATGAACTTGAAAAATTCAGTCATTCAGAGTAAAAGAAACCATCTCCAGATAGTCCTTGCTTAACAATGGTACAGTAATTGGGATTGGAATTTCCATCAATAAGTGATGCAGTCGTGAAGTACAACATCACATGACCATATTGCTTAGTGATGGCAGTTCCAAGAGTCCCTGGCTACTACTGTTAAATAAAGATTGCACAGGTCATTAAGCAAGGACATCACATGATTGCAGCTTCTGACTTCCTGCCGGCTTTGCCCTTGTCTTTGCTTGTGGGAAGTAGGCAGGGAGTTGGAAATTGCAATCACATGACTGTGGGATGCTGTAATGATTGGAAATCCGGGCCAATTGCTGAGAACCTGGATTGCAATAATCTAACCTTAGGGACACTGCAACAGCCAGAATATCGAGGACCAGTAATTACAGTGTTAAACAAGGAACACCAGTATAATATGAAATTAATCCATATAGTCATAATACTGTAATTCAGAAGGCATTTTTCCCTCTCTCCTGAGGTCTTTATTTCCTGATTACAGAATTCAAGCAGAATGCAACATCTGTAAGCAGAACTGCTCAGCTGAAAACTTTATTCCAATACAACAAATATGTGAGATAATAGTCCCATGCATCAATTTGGGTTTTCCCAAATTGTCTTTGTGACTGTGATTTGCATAATTAGATAAATCTTTCAATACAGTATTTATGAGGAATCAATACATATGACATAATCTCAGCAACTATTTTGTCTGCCACTATGTAAGAAAATTGTAATATCTGTCATTATGAACGGGATGAACATAGCAAATGTTTACAAAAATGTATAAATATTATTTTAAGTATTCATTCTCTTATATTGTTTTATAATACAGAAATAATGTTTTTAAATGCCACTGTTTACCTATGAGTCCCACTGAAATCAGTGTAGCTTACTTCTGAATACACAAATACAGGATATTATAATTTGTGTAATTCAAGCAGCTTGATGATTAGCTAAATATGAACATTTATGGAAAACATCTACTTTCAGTTTTAAAAGTAAGAACAACCAGGTACAATAAGCAATTTTTAAGACAAAACATTTTTTGCAAAACTACATACGGCAACATCCAGCATACTACCCTTTTAAAATTAATCAAGAAAAGCAACCACTAGGGAAGAAGTGAGCGGGATCGTAATGGTAGAAAGGGACTGTCACTAGAAGTGGTAGATATTTCCTCTTGTTCGCTCTGCAATTCTGTTGGAATAGCAGGCGCTCCAGGATCTCCAGGTCCCGGAAGAGTAGAGAAAACTGAATTTTCCATATTTCCAACCTCTGTAATAGGCAAATTAATTGAACAAAGAGAAGAGGCAGATACAAAAGCAGCTGTACTGTATACTTCTGCATGAAGGTAGCTGTTTTCTCCGTCTCTTTGTTTTTCAAAAAAATTAGATTCATTTGACTGCGATCTAGAGAGATTGTTTGATTGTTCACATACTGAAGTCATGCAGCTGCTACAACTTGTTCCTGTAAAAAAAATATCAGATTACTTACAGATATGGTATTTGTAAAAGTTTTATTACCTATCACTACTAATGCCGTAATTTGGATCATTTTGCTCCAATTTTATCTATTCACTGCTTTTTATATAGAACTCTTATCCCAAAATTCAACTTAAGAAATACCCTGTATTATTATTTCTTGAAGGAGGTGGTTTGAAAGAAAATTAGCTATGATCCAGACTGTCTATGTAACCCTGTAGATCAGGCCAAGAAGCTGTGCATTTATAAAACATTTCTTTGTCACCTTGTGATTATTGATACAAAGTACTGTCCAATAGCAAACTAGCAACCAATGCAGATCTTTCAAGTTTAATGTTATATGGTGGCAGCATGGTACACCGCATAAACATTCTGAATGATACGTAAGAGGAGTGCCACATACAGCACATTGCATTGCAATAATTAAAACAAGAAGTTATCAGTGCATAAGGTACAAAAAAACAAGCTATAGTTGTCCATGACCAGCAGCAGCTGGCATACTAACCAAAGGCAGTAATGAGCTCTATATCCCTGGCATCTTAGAGACAATTATGATTTTATAAACTCCCTTAAACTTTTTATCAGGTGAACAGAAAGCAATCCTATCTATGTCAAGAAAACTATATTTTCAGAGAGTTAGAATTACCCACCCATAAAATGTCCATTTTGACAAAATTCAGATCTATCACTCCATCTAACCTATTACCTCCAGTTATAGATATCACCTTTTTTAAAAAAAGAAAACTGTACTACATGCCATAAACAATGTGGGGACACTGTGCTCCAAATCTAGTGACTGCCTCAACTGACTTCTTAACGCTGCAGAGAAAATGGTTCCTTGTAGTATTTCTGAGAAAAACTGCTAGGAAGATAAAAGTTACCCAAATATTACTTGCAGCTTGAATGAACCACTACAATGCAATGTATAACACTATTCCCAACTTGCAGAGAAAAATCTAAAAAGGTGCAATAATCAGTTGCATTGAAAGCTTCCAAAAATCAAGCAAACTAATAGGATTGCACTCTCCTAATACTGTATTGTCTATTATGGAAACCAAAGTCAAAATCAAACCTGAATTCACACTGAATTATATAGGTAATATAATAATATAGGTAACCAGTTTCCTCTAAGAGTATCTGAAGCTCAATTGCTACTATCCTTTTAATATCTTCTCCCCAAGAGATAAAAGCAATTGAGGAATACTTACTCACTTTTTTAGATCCACTGATTACTCAATGAACCACTTACCAAAATCTAGACCTTTGTAATTGATAGTCTCCAGTTAATTACAATTAGCCATTAAGGAGAGGGTTCGAAAGGATAGAAGTTACAAGTGCAACTTACAAGTGCAAGCACCTAAAATATGATTTCTGAAATTTGCCCTCTAGGTCACCATGGGTACAAATATTTTTATCCCTGAACATCTCAATAGACTTTTTATGAACTCTCTTATATACATCATCCCTGAATGTTATTAATCCTTGAGCCACTTAAACTAAACCACAAGATAAGCTACTAGAAAATGCAATAGAAGCAATAAAAGGCTTCTGATTTTGCTATTCTCTTGTTATACAATAGGCATAACCACATGTAACAAGTGCTGTTCCATTGTCTAGCCTAACTCAATATCCTCAACATCCCTGAGAATCAGAAAGAAATATTCTGTAAGGCTGAAGGATATATAGAAATGATACGATTCATCGTATCATTCCAGTACACAATAAAGACACCTCAAGGAAATGAAGATAGGCTGTCAATCAAACCATAATTTCAAAATAATCATTGTGTGGCTTATATTTGAAGATATGTCATTATTTCTAAATTTCTGCTCCTTTATTGGCATAAAGGCAGATTAATTTGACCTACCTTGTGTATATGACTTAAAGAATTCATAGCAACATATTTAAAATGAAATATGCCTTGGAGCAGGCTACGTAACTACATATTTTTATAAGACCTTTTGAAATACACTAGCACATATAATGATCAATTATTAAACAGTACCTTTAAGGCTTTCAAGTTTTTCATTTTTTGCTTTCAAGACAGCATCAGTTATTTTTTCTAACAGGAAATTCTGTGTTTTTTCACATTTTATAGATTCTATTAACGCATCTAGTCCTTTTGGATGTTCTGCTAAATAATCCAGCAGTTTTCCAGTCTTTTTCCTATTTGAGGTTCGACAAGAGATTTCTTCAGTATCCTCTCTACTCAGTATTTTCTTTGAACGTAGATAGTCAAAGTGTCTTTCTGCAATTATTTTGTCACACAAATAGCGACGTAATCGTTCTAAAACCTAGCATAAAAATAAGACCATGTTAATAACATTTTAACTTTATCAATGTATATTCTATATGCAATTATGAAGGAACAATTAATCATAAATAATCCCTGACAAATACATTTAAGTTAGAATTTGTAGTACTGTATGTTACCAAGATCAAGGAGTCAGTCAATTCTTAAATTCAAATTTCAACTTTGTTCATGAGATAATCTTTTTCATGGCACTGATCTAAGGATTACTGAATTAGCAATCAAATATCATGAAGTACTAAGCATTAGGAATAAGCATTTAATAGTAAAAAGGAATGGAAGTTCACAATATTTGGTAAAGACTACTACTGGAACATTTGTTCCAGTAACTTTTAATGGGGTGAAATAGTGAATACTAGGGCAACAATTTTTGAACTAAGATCCTCAAAATGTGTCCAAAATCTGGGACCCATCACTCCTGTGGAATTTAAATTTGGTAAATTTTAACCTAAAATTCATCATAAAATATAAAAATTATCATAAAGAGCTTTTAATACAAACATTTCCTATCCTGATGTTTGACTGTGCTATACAATTCAACATGGGCTATTTTCAAAATAGACACATTTCTGAATTTATCATTGTTGAAGGCATCGAGGAGTCTGATAAGGAAATATCTCTGAAACAATGACCCAAGTAGTCACAGGTTGTTTAGTTGTCGTTAGTGATCTATTTTCATTTGTAAGTGAAAGGGAAGAGAAATTGAAGCAATAACTGTAATGCACAAAATATTATTGGAATATTTTTCTTACATAGTTATAATGACAGATTGCAAAGGGTGATGGTGGTTCTTGCCAGTATAAGCAAATGAATATATCACATACCAAAATTTATGTAAAGGTAGACATAAACCTCATGTATAGAGAAATACATGTATCAGAAAGATAACATGCCCACTATTTTGCTCTAAATAGATATTTGTTTAATTATACATAAGGAGGCATCTGCCTTAATGTTAAGATAAGGAAACACCCATTTTAACAGAATATGAAAGGAAGGATTGTACAGGAGGAAGATGTTCATGTTGACAGATTGGAAACTATTGTGATAAAGCATTCCACTCCAATGATTGGCTAAATTTTTAAACTGAAAACATCTTTAAAAATGGAGATGGAAAGATATCCTGTGTGTCTGCCCATCCAAAGCTTGAGCATCTGGCATCTCCTTCCAGCATAGGACTCCAATTGGTATTGAATGATCCTAAGCATTATTTTGCTAGCATGGGAAATTAACAATATTGTGTGAGAGTTTACATGCTTGGTTAAGTGTTCTCTTTTTAAGTTAAGTCTCCTTTGTTCTCCAGATTTGCTGGTGTAGCTTGATTAGAACATTTACTGATTCTTCTTCTGTTTTCTTTGCTAATCAAAGTTATACATCATCCATTTCACTATCTAAGTGACTTTGAATGGTTTACAAATAATGTTGCTACATTTCCATAAGTATTCCATCAGTTCCTATATTCTTCTGATTTGGGGATGATTGGAATGCTGCTATAACATCATCTTCTAGTACTAGGTTTTTGTCAGTCAGGAATATCTTCTAAGATATCTTGGATGTTAATATCACTCCTGTACAATATTTCAATATAGCTTATAGCTCCATCTTTGTTTGATCCTCTTTGTATCAATAACAAGTAAAGTCAATGGGGAAGTTTTAATGTACCAGAAGTTGCAAGTCCCAGACAGGACAGCAGGCATATGCCATAGATAGTGGCTACTCCCCGATGTTGTACAAGGATGTTCAGGTGACTGGCAGGCATACAGCAGAGCCAGGGATAGCTGCTGTGGGGTATACAGGAAACTAACAAGGTGCAGTGTAAGCGCACAGGGCTGACTGCTGCCAACTGGAGGAGTGTGCACAAGAGTGCAGGTGGGCCATGCAGTGCAAGCATAGCAGGGATGAGGATTGCTGCTGCTGGATATGGAAGTGTAGTCATCAAGTAGTCATCAAGGTACAGCACAAGTATTTGTTGCTGGGTGTGCAAGGACATGCTGGAGGGTGTCAAGGCTTGGCTCAAGTATAGTGGGAGATGGCTGCTGCTGAGTGAGGGAAGTTATGATGGTGTTTAATGTATTATTTAACGTATTTACTATTTTTTTTGAAGTTTAATGTATTATTCTCCAACTACTGTTCCAATATAATAAATGCAATCTAAAAGATCATAACAGAAATTGACTTATGACCTTGAACAAAATATGAATGTTCTATATATTGTAGATAAATACAGTGCTTTATAATTGGAAAAATAGGACAAAGGCAAAACCAGCTTCCACTGACTCATTCATATATAATATGCAGATAATAGGAAGGGGAATTCCTAAAAACACTCCAGGAGACACTGCTATAGAGAAAAGTGGAATTTGATAGAGACTTCTATCCATGAAGGAGAAGAAAGAGGCCTGGAAGAAGAGGTGGATGAATGGAATATGTATGGAAAGGAAAACCAATTTGGTGTTGTGGTTAACGTGTTAAATAAAGACTGTAGAGACCAAGAGTTGAATCCATCCTCTGCAATACAAGTTCCCTGGATGAGTTTGAGCTAGTTAATATCTCTTTACCCAACCACCCCAGAAGGACCCACTTGTTGGATGAAAATCTGAGGAGAAAGTGCTCTATACACCATATATATATAACTTGAACTTTTAGGA
>JANHZU010004613.1:0-10972 GCA_032468055.1 Acrochordus granulatus
CACAACTTTAATTTTACAAATCTTGATGAAATTGAATTTGAATATGACAGGTCATATACTCTGTTATAATTATGTCATGTTAATATCTGACATAATGTGTATAGTGAAGTCAATATACATTTGACATTGATGTCAACTGACATCATTTGTATAATGCAAACGTAATGCCAATGTGATTTCCATCACTGTGATGACATACCCTTTGATTTACTGAACTTGAGGGAAAAAACAAAGACCCTCTTACCCAATTAGTTTAGTAAAATGAGATTGCGTTATATTGCATATGCTAAGGACACAAAGTAACAGTATTTTTGAAAAGAAATCACATTCGTACTAATATTGATAAAGAAGTGTCTGGATAAATTGGATTAACCAAAAAGAAAAGCCTAATTCTTTTATTGTTGCATTAAGCAGTTACTTTAATTAGAGCCCAAGGCCTAATTTAATCCATATGTTTTGAGCAGCCATAATGCAGAACATATTCTGTGGGCAGAGTATTACCTTTGACCTCTGTATCCAACTTAAAAGATCAAAACTGAATGTCTGTGAGTCATGAGAAGAGATTAAATCTATTTTTGTTTCTTCTTGTCATTGTATGAGCAGTGAGTTCAGGAATTAATAATGTCATATTTTGTAGAAATTGTCAAGTTGTTTGTGCATGACTTTAGGAAATTATTGTTGAATAAGGGCAAATTATTCAAACTGAGTTGTTTATTAATTGAAAGCATTCTTCTTGTTGACCCTATTAAGTTTTGCTTTGTTTAAGTCAGTTTTAAATTGTAAGGAAAAATTCCAATATTCTTTCATCTATTTTGAAATAGATTTTGTTTCAAGATTTGAAGAGAAAATGAAGGATCTTAGTACTAAGACAACTTAATAAAACATATTTGTTAAAATGGATAAAAAGAAAGAAAGAAATATATTTTAGACTTCAGTCTAAATCATATTTTATCAGGAAGCAAACTTCATTCTAAGCATGGTATTGTTCATGATTACTCAGATATTGGGCTTCTGCATCTTGTAAAATCACAATGTGTTTGTTTGGTCTTATCTTAGCAAATTCTGTAAATCCTGACATTGTGATTTATAAACTATGGCTTAGGTCATAGTCTAATCTCAAAACAGCCAAATTGTCCATGACTTGTATGAAGATGTTCTGACTTTGGCCAGTCTGCTGCTTTCTGAAGACATATAGGATATATATGTTGCCATTATATATTAGAAAAAAATTGCAAAGGAAGAACAATGATCAAAAATGAAGAAGCTAAAAGAATAAGGAGGGGAAAGAACCTTTAATATAGAATTATTCAGTAATTGTTGTTAATATAGAAATATTCAGTAATGTTGTTTATAGTTGTGTTTCATAGGAAATACTGATCTCTTGCAAACTGAGATCATTTGCATTAGACAGGCTTTAATCTAAGTTGTTTGCAAAGCATTTCATCCATTCCATCTCAGGTTTTTCGCAATATGAATAGAGGGCGCTTTCCAAACATTATCTTCCCACTTTTTTTAGGTTGGAGAAGCATTCTGGTAAGACTGCTTACAACTAACTATTCAGCCTCCTAATAAAAATATTGCTAATCATCTCAACTCAAATCCTATTGTGTACTTAAAACATAATGTCACAATGGAGGCTCTTTTTTTAGAAATTTCAATTGTGCAAAATGTTTCTAATAGTAGACAGCACCTGTGTAATGATAAACTGAGTTTCATTATCCTGAGAATGAGCCTTGGTGAACTTAGGACTTGCACTCTCTTATTATTGAGCAGTCATGAGAAGAAATTGCAAACTTTCACTTCAACATTTGATTAGTGCAGCTAAGTATTAACTCATTCTAGAACAGTGGTTAATGTTGATTATGCTATATTGCTATATTATCTTTGCTTCTTTAGTAAGCCGCAATGAAAGCTAACCATGCTTTGTATGGGTTTAGACGTAATGATAAACTGTTATTAGTAGAAGTGGAAGAAAACCTTTTATTTTGAAGGTGCCTCAAAAAGTTAGAAAACAAGGAATATGTCTGAGGCTGGCTCACCTAGGACTGTTCCCGTATAAATAATAATTAATCATCATTTTGCTATACATCATGTGATGAGTACACTTGCTACAGAGAAAGCTTCTTTTTAGCTTCCTAGACATTTTCTGTGCAATGTTTTATCAGAAGAGTCTGCAGGAATGATTAATGGGTGTTGTCGCTTGTATGAATTGTGTATGAGCAGTATAATATATTCTAAAGTGACTTCCTGGGATTCTGTAATTTTTTTTCTTCTTTTCAGATTTCCAGCTTCTCCAGCTTCTTATCCTTCCTATCATCCTTCTTTACAGTCCTGTCCAAATAGCTCCCCTCTGTCTTCAGTACAGCTGACGAATCAGCTTGGTAACATGCAGATCGGTGCTTATGGTATGAAGTGCAAAATTTATGGAAGGTTTTTGTTTTGTTTGTTTCCTTGTTTTTGATTTGGTATAAAAAAGAGGGAAAATAAAGATACATTATAAAGAAAAGAAATCAAAGGAAAAACAAATATTATGAAAAGAAACAAAATTGTACAATGCAAATATCCATGACTCTGGGCTTGTTGGCTGGAAGGTCGGTGGCTCAAGTTCAAGAACCAAGCGCCACTGCATTATGGGGTGAACTCCCATACCTGCCCCAGCTCCTGCCTACCTAACAGTTTGGAAGCATATAAAAATGCATGTAGATAAATAGGTGCCACCTAAATTGGTGGGAGGTATGAGTGTCCAAGCGCCTTGGCCACATCTTTGCCGCATGACCACAGAAGCATCTTTGGACAAATGCTGGCTGTGAATCAGAGATGCTGATTCATTTCTGCTGTGAATCAGAGATGAGCATCGCGCCCTAGAGTCTTGCAGGGAAAACCTTTAGCTTTTAATATGTTAATTGGTATTTGGATAAATGCAAAAGTTCTATAGTGTCATTTCAGTGAATGATAACCATATTTCCCAAAAACATCCTGTCCTATCCTGCCCAATAAATAGAACCTATTTTTACCTCTTAGTGAATCCTTTATAAATTGCTAATAACATCAACTTTGTAAACCGCTGAGTAGTTACTGAGAAATTAGAATTTCAACTATATGCTTAGGATAGAAATACTATCCTAATAGGACTCAAACTAAGTAGGACTCAAATAGCTAATTTAATCTGTAATTAACTCATTGGGTCCAATTGTTGCAAGTGGATTTCTGCTTATATTAAAAGGCTTTCAATTGCAGAATCCTTACAAAAAGTATTGTAGGAAGGGGATGGATTGAGTGTACAATAATATGGGGAAATAGAAAACATTAAGATGTTTAAAATCTAGACTCTAGAAATGAATATTTTACGTTGCAGTGATTTTGCATTGATTGGCTGCATGTATACATGTCATCTAAAAGTGGTATAAAATACTTCAAACAAACAAACAAACCATATTTTATGGTCATGTCAGTGTGATTTTTCTGGAATTGTCAACTTTTCTCTCTTGAAAACACTTAGAATTAGAATTAATAAATTTGACTTTACGGAAGAGAATGCAAGAAAGGCAACTGTTATGTTAATGCATGTGCAAATAGTAGCCTTCATGATTACATATATGCAAAATAATGACTGCTACATTTGATCGCACACATTGTATGCTGCACAGTCTGACATGCATGAAAATCAGCTTCTGTGTAATTTGGAGACTATATATATTTAGGCATGATCTTTGGAATATTATACATGCCATGGAGCACATATAGATTAGGCTTAACATTTCAGCAAAGGATCCTCATAGCTTATGCTCTGTTTTATATAGGTAGTAAAACTATTGATTGACAATCTTTGAAGCTGTAATTTTTCATCTATATCATATTATTTAAATACCCAGAAGTATGTTTCTTTTTATCAGGAGGTATACTGAAATGGAATGAAATAATTATTTCTAAGAATGTGATAATGTAGTAGTTTAAGTAAATTTTATGTATTAAATTTCTACAATAAATTTGTACCTATACTTGTAGAGTAATTTTGATTTAATATAAATATAATTAAATCTACCAATAATTAATGGATTGGATTCAGGCTTAATCATGCCTAAAGCAGAAACAATTGATAATAAAATAGTCATAATTGAATAGCTTCCATTGATCTGTTTTGATAATCTAAACTTAGTTGATGAAAAAAAAATCAGAAGAAAGCAATGCCAACATTTCTTTATTCTTGCCAACAGTACTATATAAATATGTCCATGAAGTCACCAGGTTTCTGGCTTGACTTGAGAGACACTGTCCCTCTAAGCACACTCTAAGCATAATTAAGTCTGGATCTAATTAATTGTAATTTCAAATAAGTATAAACATTAACACAAATATCTATGTAAATATATACAAGAGAGATTATTCAGAACTAACTGCGTGACAATTTGAATTTTAGATGTATACCTTCATAATAGTATTCTTGCCTAGGTCCCAGTAATGCTCAGAATCTACCTTCTTCTGGGCCTTCAAGACTTCCATCATCTTTGAGAGGTCCACCGCCTCAGCCACATCAAATGGCTTTGCCAACAAGTCCTCCTGTTTCTCCACTAAATAACTTGAATAGTCACTGCACTCCATCTTTACCTCCTTCAATGGCCAGGCAGGAGGGGATCCCTGGTTCAAATCCATTGAATGCCAACTTGCCACAACAGCTTACAAATGAACCCCCAGGTCCTGGGCTTTCTTCTCAATATGGTAAATATGATTGCCTGCGCAAGTAATATGTACAGCTTGGAGACTATGTATTCATCTCTGGTATATAGAGTTAGTAAGCTGCAATTTCTGTTTTAAGGAAAGGGGAGGGGGTAGCATTGAGTGAGAAATGAGAGAAGCATTTTATGCTTTAATTAGAGAAGATGAAGTTGAATGTTTTCTTTTTCTCTCCATAGATTCTCTACTGTACATGCATGTTTGTGTGACCTGCGAAGCTAACATGTTGATTAGACTATACCATAGATCAAACTTTCATTAATATAAAACATCCTTATCACTGTTTGACATGAGAGTATTCTGATATTGCTCCTCTTAACTTGGCCTCCTTGAATCCTTTGGACCAATTATGAGTTCTGAACCCAGAGGCAAAAGACTTGAATGGCTGCAAGAAGGGACATGGTTTCTCCCCACCTTTCCTTAGGCATGGCAGAAGAACAAAATAGGGGTATATTTATTTATTTGCTGAGTCAGCCAGATGTTTAGACTGAATTTGGCATTTTTGTCCACTTATTGAGTCCTTTCCAAGGACCTGGAATAGGCAGATGCTATTCTTTGATGTTGTTAAACATATTATTATAGGATGTAAGCTGTTCTGAGTGGTGCTGCCTTCTGCAATTGACTGATGGTGAATTTGTCAAAGCTAACGGTGTTCAACTGGTGCTCCAGTTCTTTTGGATTGCAGAAACTATTGTTGGTACCACCTTTGCATTCTTTTGCCACTGTTGTTTTATTTCTATTTGCAGGTCTTTGTATTTTGTGATTTTCTCCAGTTCTCTTCTAGTTTGCTGTTTCAGGTATTGCCATGTCCACTATCCAGACTTTTTTGTCTTTCTTATTAACAAATTGTTAAGTCCGGAGTGTTATATGGCAGGTGCCATCTGTTTGAATTCCAAAGGCCCAGAGGAATTTAGCTTCTTCCTTTTCTATTACTTTCTCTATTTTATTATTCCACCAGTTCTTGCTTGCAGGCAAATGGTATTTCTTGCAGAACTTCCAGTGCACCATTGTTGCTTCTTTACTATGTTGTTGTTTGTAGACAGTCTGCATGATCTTCTTGAGCAGTTAATGAGATTGTCCACTGTTTCTTCAGCTTCTTTGAAGAGGTGGCATTTGCTGTCAGTTGTTGTATGCATTTTAATGCTTGATCTCATTTAGGAGAATTAGCCCTTCTGTCTTTCTTCAGTTTTCCTGCTCTTTGCCATTGCCAGGTGTTGTTATTTTCTATTTTGCCTTTTATTGTTTTGAGTTACTAGGCACATATTTATTTATTTATTTATTGAATTTATATGCCGCCGAAATCTGAAGATGTAATGCTTTACCTTGCCATGTCTCCTTTATATTCTTCATTTGGTCTTTATATCTCAGTTTCATCTCTCCAGTACTCAGCAAGCCTTCCTGGTATACCAGCTTTATTGCATCTTCTTAACTGTTCTTCAGGTGTTCTTCCAATACACTTTTTTCCTCTTCAACTATATATATATCTATGTATATATATCTCCAAACCCTGACTGGAGCGCTTTCGAACCGCTAGGTGGGCGGGAGCTGGGGCGGAACAGCAGGAGCTCGCCCTGCTGTGCGGCAATGCTGGGTCGTGGTCCTGGGCTGCTGACCTTCTAGCTAGCAAGCCGAGGTCTTAACCACTTGCACCACCTATAGAATGCGTAGACCTGTTTAAATTGGGTCCGTGAGATGGATGTGTTATCTGCTAATAATTTAAACTGTCTTTGGCTGCCATCACATACATGCATTATTGTATGTATTACTCTATTAGATTTTTATGTCTACCTGAGCCATCTAGACTTGTTCTTGCAAGATGGGCCACCTGTCTTAAATATGTTAAATGTTAAAATAATAACATTATAAAAACTTACAATAAAAATAATTGTTAAAGAGGTGTCAGTTACCAGAAGATTGTGGACCAGACACTGAGAAGATAACTGTCATCTGCTGGATCATTTGAATCAGATGCCCCAAAGAATGAATAACTTACTGATAGCATGAGGCCAGTTATGGCATGTTCAGCAAATACACCTATAGGCTCCCCAGCACATGGAGCAGAGTGCAAGAGAAAAAACAACTTTGAAACAGAAAATTGAATAGCCTGAAGAGCTATCCCATATTTTCCTGCTTGGAGAACAGCTACTCCTAAATCATTTTAAAGAAAAGAATAGAAAATTGGAAAGCATTTTATTTTACATGTCTTAAACCAATCTCTCTTTTTCACCATTTCCCATGAAATATTCTCAGGGGATCTTTATTTATAGAGATCTTTCTTTCTCCTTCCCTATTATATCAGAGATAATAGCTACATCTTAAATGGATTTTAAACAGGGAATATGCACTAATTTCTTCAATTAAAAATATCCTTTTATAAAAATTAAACAGGTAGAAAACATGGTTTATAAAGTATTTGGTCCAGTATTTAGTCAAATGTTAAGCAAAGGGGAAAAAGGCTTAATTGGGAAGATTATTACATTTCCCTTTTGTTATTTTTTGCAGGAAATTATGGTCCTCCTCCAATGGCAGGGACACAGCTGTCTTATCCAAGTGGCCTTCCCTCAGGTCCTGCACAGCTAGCTGGGCCCCAGCAGAAGAAACTTGATCCAGATTCCATTCCAAGCCCAGTAAGTAAGAATTTCACTCTCTCAGTTCCTTGGATGGAGCATGCAAGTTTTTTTCAAAACATTCTGAGTTGGAATTCTCATTCAGGTACTTAGAGCTAAAAACAAAGTAGCTAAAGAAAAATACCATATTATTTTGAATGTTCCACATGACAGCCTCTTGCTTCAAACTCACCAACTGTAGTTAAAAAGACAAAAGGAGTAATTGACGATATAGATAATAATTCAAACAACTACAGTTAATATGGAAGCAGACTGCAAAAAATGTTGTTCATTTTTTGTAGAAACTGGCTGGTAACATAATTCTCATTTACTTTCAGGACCTTTGAATGAAAAACAAGGCAGCAGACCTTGCTATAAGTTTCCTTTGCTTCTATGATAAGGCATTTAACAGCGCTGAATTTTGTTCTTTTGGCAGGCTTTCACTCATTGATAAAGTTCAGATGGAATGTTTGAATTGGACAATTTTGTTCTAGGCTCAGATGAATTTTTTTTGGTTTATCTCATCCTAAACATGAAAATGTAATTTGTATTATCCATTTTTAAAAAAGATGCAGACTTTCCTGTTTTAGCTTGTGTAAAACTGTTTTTGTGACATTAAACTGCTTTTTAAAATTTCTTATTGTAATGTTATGATTAACTGCAGAAAATCCTTCACATTGTCCATATTTGGTAGGACTGAGGCCAGTTAACAAAAACTGCTCTTGAATATTAATATAATGGGTGGAGGATATTAGGGAACTGGAATAAATTATTATTATTATGGTTAAAGACATGTTTGAAGTACAAGGTTCTTCATTTCTTTGAGATTATATTTTAAGATTTCCTCCAAACAGCAGCAAAATCTTTTGTTTTCTTGATCTATAAATCCTCTCTTGATTTTGAACTATGGTAACATGTCTGTGCGGTGGTGCAGTGGCTGAGTGGTTAAAATGCTGGGCTTGTCGGCCAGAAGGTTGGCAGCCTGAGTTTGAGATCTGGGTACACGTAACAGGGTGAGCTCCTGTTATTTGCCCCAGCTCCTGCCAACCTAGCAGTTTGAAAACATGCAAATGCAAAATGTTAAACTGGTAGTGCCTAAATTGGTGGGAAGGTAACAGTGATCCATAAGTCTCAGCGTATAGTCATGCTGGCCACATGACAGAGGAAGCATCTTCAGACAAACACTGGCTCTTTGGCTGTGAAATGGAGATGAGCACTGTCCCCTAGAATTGGGCATTAAGGGAAAACCTTTACCTTTTGTTTAACGTATCTGTAAACATTTATTTCAAAACTTAAATCCTGTCCCCAATGCTTACATTGTTTATTTATTTTTATTCATAAGATTCAAGTAATTGAAAATGATAAAGTTTCCAGAGGAGGTCAGATCTATGCTACCAACATCAAAGGTCAAATTCCTCCTCTTGTTACAACAGACTATGTGGTCCAAGATCAAGGTAAACAGACAACAATCAGTGAACTTGATTTATTATTTTTATTGATTGGGATATTCAAAATTTTTCTAATGTTTGTTAAATTGATCTAAAGCATTTATTGGTCAAATTCTATTTGTCAAAATGGCAGAAGAATGATGTGTTAAAGTGATGAAGTCATGGAATGTCACCCTGAAGTTAATGTAGCTTCTACTGGAAATAACTTGTATAGCTTGGTTAAAACTAAGCTTGTGTGCGAGAGAAATTTATTTTGTTACATTTCTTGAGATATTTGATGTTTTTGCAATTCCAAATTCTCTGTACATCTGTTGTTGTCATCGGTTGCTTGTATCGGTGGAAAGGAAATCTTGGTAATTGTTCATCCCTATAAGTTCTCAAATTTCTCAAATTATCTGTGAGATTGAGAAACTTCCATAGCTGATTGGGAGGAATTGTAACAAGGTTGGAAAGAAGGAGACACCACATTGAAGAAATTAATTTTCACTTGCATAGTATTGAATTTTACCCTATTATCTATCTCTCTATCCATCTCTCTATCCATCTCTCTATCTCTCTATACTTCTATTTATCCATCCATCCATCCATCCATCCATCCATCCATCCATCCATCCATCCATCCATCCATCCCATTTCTATGCTGCCAATTTCCAAAGACTCTTGGTGGTTTACAAAGATTAGAGATTATACGTTACTTATTAACCCTGTCCCCCTTGGCTGGCTGGCAATGTTCACATCCAGGGGATCTTACGAGGCCCCTGCTCTGCCCCCAGGACGGATGAGCCCAATGCTGACTTGCTGCTTCCATTGCTGCCAGCCAGCTCCCTTCGCAGAGGTACCCATCTATCTAATTGCATTTTACGTGCTTTTGAACATGTAAATTGTTTTGAAGAAAAGCACTAGAATTTTGAGTGAGAGGAGCAGAACCTAAGTGCAACTATCATTAAGTTGAATCCAATGAAAAGGTATTTTGTGAAGTAATATTCTCATCACAATGATTTCAAGGTGAAAACTTGTTGCTTTTATTTGTTGTCTAACACTGTCACTGTTTGGAATTATTCAGGTAATGCCAGTCCTCGTTACATTCGATGTACCTCTTACTGCTTTCCTTCATCTTCAGACCTAGCAAAACAGGCTCAGATTCCATTAGCTGCTATCATCAAGCCTTTTGCCAATATTCCAGCAAATGAGGTAAGAGAGAAAACTGACAAAAAAAATTTGTTCATAAAGTAAGATTTTTAGTATTGCTTCATGTTGGGAGTAGACATCTGTTTATAGCACAGCAGAATATAACATGTTATATACAGATGAATCAATAAATCACTTGTCAAGCCCAGTGATTATTCATTTGTCAAGGAGCATCTGCAGGAGGCTGTGAAATGAATTTTGTTATTTCTGTGAATCTAGTTCACTGTTCAGGATTTCAGCCTACTTACTATGTGAATAGAGCCCTTTGATGTAAAGCTTTATATCTGTAACTGTATTTTAAAAAATTTATACACTATATACTGTTTTTCAAACAAAACTGAGAGCTATCTTTCTGAATAAATTGTTAAAATTAAGGCTTAAACTTCCATAAAAGTTACATTTCTGTGCATTGGTTATTTTGTATAGTCAGTTATTTTGTATAATTTAGCATGCACAGTTTAGAAGAGCTATTTTACAAGCCATTAAGTTTTTATTTAGTTCCATTAATGTTCAACATGAATCCTACGTATGTGAATTACTACAGTATATTTATAATTTGTATGAAATCCTATAGTTTTAGAATGGTTTGGGAATTCTATATCTTTATTCCAAAGATAGAGAATTTTTAAGATTTAGAAATTAAAATTTTAAAATATTAGGCAATGTATAGATATTTAGATAACTACAGATGTTCATGCAGATCTCTGATATGCATACTTATATATTAATTTAATTGATTCCATTTATATGGCTACCCATCTCACCTAAATGACTCTGGCTGGGTCACAGCAATTAAAAACAATAACCAAATTAAAACAAATTAAAACAGATTCAGATATTTTATTGGCCAAGCATGGTTACACACACAAGGAATTTGACTCTGGGACAGCACCTCTTAGTATAGTAATATAAACAAAATTTATGTTGCAAAGTAACATAAATAAAATAATAACATAAAAAAGTTATGTATACAACAGTAAAGTGAACATCCAAAGTATG
>JANHZU010004613.1:18457-30195 GCA_032468055.1 Acrochordus granulatus
AGATGCCTGTTTTTTAAACTTTGTTGCGATACTATGATATACGTTTCTCAATTACTTTAATGTACAAGAGAGTGTTGTGCTTTAATTTAGTATTCCTTACCTTTTTGAATCTCTTGATGGATGAAAAACAAAATATAGTACAGTGTTGCTTGAACAGGTTCAGTGTTTAGATTGTTATTCTCAAGGTTAATAATTTTCACATCAATAACTTGAAGGCACATGGCAATAGAAGGAATTCACAAATGTTGTAGCAGATTTATGAATCATCCAAGATAGGGTATCATTGTGGATAACCTTAAACAGACCTAACCTTAAACGTCAATGTTATATCTTCAAGGACTGCATTTATCTAAAAAGCTCAGGAACAGTTTTTATATATTGGATATAAATATATTCTTGTAGATATTCCTTTATTCCAGTTACTGCTTTCTGTAACTGCCTTTCAAAGCTTTAATATTCTACCAAACTGATGTCCACTTTATATTCCATTAAAACGGACAATATTAATTCCTTATCATTGCAGCTCTTTAAAAATGGCATACATATACATCCATTTCCAAAGATGCATTATCTTCTTTCCCAAAAATCCATGTTAGCATGTATCAAACTAATTTGATAACAAATCAGATATTAGTTAGCAGGTTCTCAGTGGCTGATTTTAAAGATCAGAACATAAAGACATAACAAATATCAAGATTTCAATCAGAAAATTAAACAGCTATCCCTTGTAGTTAATATAAAATTGATTCAGTAGGTTCTAAAGACTGAACTTCTGCTAGGATAGATTCTAAATCATATTTTATGATATCTTTAATATAATCTAATCTGCATGCAACCAGAACATATAACATTATGTCAAGACCCAAAAAACCAATAGTTCAAGAACCTGACAAAGTATTTTTGATTATCTCTATGATTCTACATGGTTTTTCTCTGACTTTATTAAATATACTAAATTCATAAGCAACTAATCTTATACAACTGATATTTCAGGAGGAAAATAATCCTGTGTAAGGTAAGCTTACATGTTCATCTAGTTTAATAGGTTTTCCAACTTGTGTAATTTTGATGTACAAATTAAGGTAAGTTTATTTTGTGTTCAAACTTCTCAAAATGTTTTTAGACATTTCTTCAGAATTTCCTCATCTTCCACAATGAATATGAAAATGAGGCATAATTGTCTATGTATTTATGATACCACAGCTCAAAGCTCCAGTTTTATGTAGCTGAGAAAGGTCATCTATTGTCATATATGTAACACTAGATAAGGTATTATCACTATGCCCAGTTATATTTCTAAAACCCAGGCTGAAAAAGTTATTCATTTGAGGTTGTGTTCCAGTTTATAGAAGCTGCTGAGAGTCTGTGTGAACATACAGAAATTGATTTAATCTCTGAAAGACAAAATACTTATGGATACATAAGAATACCAATAAATCCCACCTTTGGTTTTAGATGGGATCATGTTTCTCTGCACAGAGCAAATTTATAATCTGTACATCTTCTTGATGGCTCCAGCTGAAAAGAAACAGGTAGATGCCATGGTCAGGAAGACTTTTGGACATTATTGTGTTTGAGTTTGTGTGTGTACCTGTTATAGATGTTCCTGGCTTGAGAGGTTTTGTTAATAGTCACTAAATTACCATAATTTGCTTCACCTAGGCTATCACTAAAGAGATAGTGATAGTAATAGTGAAACAACAGATTCAAAATGCAGCAGCATAAGAATTAATTAGCTTAACTCAGTAATACCTACATTTTTATAGCTGCACCAATTCCCGGTGGGCTTTCAGGTACAATTCTAGAATGCGGTTATCACACTGAAAACTCAGCATGATTCAGGGCGTTAAATTTAAATTCAGGAGGTGCAGTGGCCAAGAGGTTAAGACACTGGACTTGTCAGCTGGAAGGTCAGCAGCTCAGCAGTTTAAGACCCAAGCGCTATCATGTAACAGAGTGAGCTCCGTTGACTTGCTCCAGCTCCTGCCAACCCATCAGTTCAAAAGCATGTAAAAATGCAAGTAGATAAATAGGTGCCATCTTCAGTGGGAAAGGTAACAGCATTCTGTGTGCCTTGGCATATAGTCATGCCAGTCACATGACCATGGAAATGTCTTTGGACAATATTGGCTCCCTCAGCTGTGAATCGGAGATGAGCATTGCCCCTTAGAGTTGGACATAACTCGCAGAGAAAACCTTCACCTTTATGATTCAGAGCATGATTTCTGCAAAGATTGCAAACACTGAATAAAATCTGTCCAACCAGGGAAATTGGGAGTTTTTGCTATAGATTCTGGCCACTATGAAATATTGACATTAAAGATCACAAGTATTTGACCACCTATCTAGATCAGCATAACTCTAGAATAATAACATACCTACATACATATATATTGTATACGCACACCTACTTTCTTCTTGAAACATGAACCTGCTGTAATGTTAAACAAAGAAGCCTAACAAAACCAGAAAATCCTGTTTCCTAATAGGAATTACGATTGTTACCTGTGGCTGAGTCCTAAGATTCTAAGATAATTGTGTTGAAAAATTATTTTCCAGAAGATATGGAGCAGAATGTTTCTTTCTCTTTTTATCCATAGCAATTTAAAAATATACCAAGTGTCATGCAAACAATCACATAAAACTGCAGGAAACCCACAAAGTTTTGCATTACATCGAGACTGGCAGAGCCAACAAAAAAAATTAACAAAATGGAAGAAACGAGAGAAAGACAATGGAATATTGGCTGCCAGGTCTATCATAAAATTCCAATTTCACACTCTGACACCTTACATTACTGAAGGGAAAGATATAAACTGGTGCATTGATTAGGAGGAAGCCAAATAAATGATTTCTTCTCTTCTGCTTGTTACAGTGAAAGATAGCATCAAAGCAGCATGCCTCTCCATTGAAATAGAGAGAGAATGACATCTACTGGCAGTCAGAAATGGGTTTTAAAGACCAATGGAAATATTTGAGAGCTTTGCTTTTACTTAAAAATATTATTTCACACGGTCTATTCATCCTCAAAACCGTGCTGATGTTTATTAGAGAGAATCAATGAAATCAGTGGCAGTTGCATTTAAATCTCAAAGGCTGTAAATGGAAGGCCTGACTCAATTACCTTAAACAAATGTGAAATCTTCTTCTCATGACTCTAGGTGCTACACCCACTTTGCCCTGAGTATAATTGAACTTACTGTTTTGAAAAATCATGAAATGTGGTTTATCACAGAATGTGTGTGTGGGATACCCCTCTCAGTCACAACTTTTGCTTTAAAGAACAGATGGTATTGCTTTGTAAAACCTACACTGTTTAGTGCTTTTGTCCTAAACGAATTTAGTTCATTAATGTGAATTTGCTTTCTATAAAAGATCAACTGTTCTTAGGGAAGAACTACTTTCTATACCCATTCCTTTTCTGGTCTCTTCTTCCCTGCCATTATTGCTTTATTCCAAGAGATAAATTATATCTCGCAGACTCCTTCCAGAAACCTTACAATCCTAATACATTGCCTTGGTTTGACAGCTGAGGTGATTTATTTACGATGCAGCACTGATATAGTTGCAACTGAAATAAAATAGTCTTTAAAAATGCACAGCTCTGAGAGAATTTGTGTTATGCTTCCCATTTGCGGAAATGCATGCTTAATCATGCATAAAGCCGGACATGCTTTTACTTTGCTCAGGATTTTTCTTTATGAACAAACAAATGTACACCATGGAATTGCAGAGTCGGTAAGGACCATTTAGAATACTTAGTCTAACACTTTGCTCCATGCAGGAATCAAAGGCAAACTTAATAGATATCTAACCAGAGTTTCCTTCCATTCATCCAGTGAACAGAAACTACTGCACTAAGTAATTGTCTAATTGCTCTTACTGTTGTTGTTTTACTTTTTTGTTTCAACATAAAGTTAGAATCTGTTTTTCTGTAACCTAAATCCAATATTCCACAACCTGCATTTTGTAACAATAATGAAGAGGTTTTGGTTTTCTTTCAGGTGACATCCTATCATGTATTTGAAGAATGCTATCATATCCCCTCAATTTGACTGATACTGAAGTGAATGGAATGATTATTTCCTGTAATTTAGAAAGTATTGTTCTCTATATGCAGCCTAAAATTGCATTTGCCTTTTTCTGGTCATACCACACTGCTGACTCATATTCAAGTTTTCAATCAACTTCTATTCAAAGATCATTTTCACAAGTACTATTGCCAAGGGACATTTTCCTCATTATACACCTGTGCATTTGTTGATGTGTCTTAAGTAAAGAATACAATTTCTCTTTGTTAACCATTCATTCATTCTTTCACTCATTCATTCACTCATTCATTCATTCATTTTCAACTCATTTTTTTTAAATCAATCAAGATCATTTTGAATTCCACTTCTGTTTTCAAGGATGTTAAATATCCAGCTAGTTTTGTATCTTTTGCTAATCTGATAAACATTCTCACCAATCTCATCATTCAATCTATAAATAAAAATATTGAAATGTATGACTGAACCTTGAGACATTCTTATGGTACCTCACACTGCTTTAACAAAGAATAATTGATTAATATTCTTGGGCTATGATTTTCAGGCTAATTTTCTTTCTACTTAATTGTCAAAGCAGTCCCACTTTAACTAGATAATCAGTATGTCTTTATAAATGCATAATGACTTGCGATAATAACTAAATTATTTTATGTTGCTTATACAAATGATTACTATCGTTTCTAGATCTTTCCAGAAATCAATAATAAACTGATCAATTCCCTGGATTCTCCCCTTTGGAAGAGAAGAATATTAACTTCCTCCGCTCATTTTGTTTTTTTAAGCATTCTTCAGAATTTTTAAAGATAATTCAATGTGCCTTTGGAAGATCTGCAATTTAGCACTTATAAAATATCATTCACATGTTTTCTCTGGTTAAGTGGAGATAGCAGATACATAGTTTTTGTTTATGCCTCTAGTTATTTTAATCCAGAATTCTCTACAGAAACTTTCCTCAACCTTTTTACCCTGGGAGAATCCTTGGAATATAAGTCTTGGGGAAGTCTCATAAAAATAAATATATTTATAACCTCGCATTAAATTTTAAACCACAATCTCTCATGGAATAGCTAGCAAACTTGGAACCCCACCCAAGAAAGCTATTCCACAGTATCACAAACAAATTTTAATTTGGTATGGATATTTTAATATATACTTATATATATTATAGTATATAATAATAAGTATATAAATATACTTATATATAGCAACCTTTTCCTTTCTGTTGCTTTTGTTTCTTTTGAATAAATGTTCCATTGCTTTTTTTCCAGCTAAATAATCCCATAAAGCCTCATTAAATTATATTGACTTCTAGTACTATAAGTTCAACTTATCTTGCTTATTTCCCCTACTCTGAATGTTGCTGTTGTTCAGTCACTAAGTTGTGTCCAATTCTTCATGACCCATCGACCACAACATACAAGCCTCCCTGCCTTCCACTACCTCCAGAGTCCACTCAAATCCATGTCCACTATGCTGACAATACTATCTAGCCGTCTCATCCTCTGCCATCCCCTTCTCCTTTTGCCTTCAATCCTTCCCAGCATCAGGGTCTTCTCCAATGACTCCTCTCTTCGCATTAGGTGGCCAAAGTATTTGAGCTTCAGCTTCAATATCTGTGCTTCCAATGAACAGTCAGGATTGATTTCCTTTAGGAAATCTCAGATACAAACTCTGAATATTAGTATCCAGAAAATGTGGACCATGAACTTTATAAGGCAATAATCTTTCCATTTTTCATTAAGTCGTTGAAGAAACTACACTATGCCAATATTCCCATTTCCTTCTAAAGCACATAAGTCTTTAATTAAAGTGCTTACTTCAGGATTTTTGTTTCAAGCTCTGTAGGATTTAGTTTAAAGACCTCCTAGTCAAATGTGCCATACTAAAGCAAACACATTTTTGTAACACATGAAATGTATAACCCATACTACACCAGCAGTCCATACAGACAATGCATATCATTATCTTAGAAACCAAATCTGTTCCATCAACACAATTTGTGAACCTTATCATTCACCGACTGTATTCTTCTTTCACTTCCCAATCTATTTTTATGGATCAGAAAGGTAGATGAAAATATTACCTGAGCCCCCAGATTTTTAGCTTTCTTCCTAGATCTTCAGAATCTACAGTGACACTTTTTCAGCTGCTGTTGATGGCATCATTTGACCCAAAATGGATAGGCAGAAAGGGATATTGAAGGCAGATTTTGCAAATTTTGTACATTATTCTATTCCATCTTTATTATATGCTTCTGACAAACAGCCCACTTCATAAGCTAAATAGATATGATCGCCACACATTTGTTTCTTATACAACTGATATATCAATTATCCAAAATCTTCAGAGAATTATGTTCTTGTGTTTTTTTCTGCCTTTCTGATTTTATTGTGTGTCGGTAAATATTGCGCTCCTTGACAACTACAGATTTGTTTACTGCCCAGTTTTGTACCTTGTTACCTACTGACTGATACAAATGCAGAGAGGGAACATATTCAAACCGTCCACAGGAGGAAATTGATTTAACAGTGTATAGCATCATCACTGATCTTTATACACCTACACACTCATATATATTGTATATAACACAAATACTCTATATATTATATTGTTTTACCTGATTTGATATAATTTTCACAAATATCACTTGATTTGCTTTATAAGCTTTATACTTAACAGGATATTTACTCTGTTTCAGCTACTGCAAAGCCAGAGTAGAAAAGAGCTCTCAAATTCCAGTAATCTGGTAGATCTTAAATAGCTAATATGACTCTATCAAAAAGAGTGATATTTGATAAATAATACATCTAAAATCAACTCAGTTCTTGCTCAGTTAACATTCAAACATGACTTTTTTGCCACAGAGGTAACAAAATATTTGTTTCCCTAGATCATTCTGTTTAATGTGTCAACATTTTAAATGATACATATGGTATGAAATACAACATCACCCATATTTTCTCTTTAAAAACATTACAGAGAAATCACAAAATGCCGAACAGAAAATCTGGAGTAGCAACATTGTACATCTGGAGTAGCAACATTGTACATCTGGAGTAACAACATCTTAGCATTTTTTGCCAGCTGCCTTGTTTACATTTTTAATCATTAGGAACAAATTGGGTTTATTAATATTGATCTGAATGCCCTTTTTCAGTGACTAACATAAGCATATTATTTTCCTGTAAGACAAATTAAGAACATTTGTTTGGTCTTTCTAAGTCTCATTGGGTTTGTATTTTAGAATTTACTGTAATTCTCTCTGATATTGCAATTAGAAAATCTGTTATAATAATAAACATTATTTATTATTATTATAATAAACAAATCTGTTGTTTATTATGAATACTATATCTCTTTGGGGCACAGTGACCCCTACAGATAGCATGGAGCATAAAGAAGGTTTTGCAAAGCTGACACATATTATTTTCTGACATAGATAATTGAATTATATTCAAATGAAATTCTCATTTTTATTTTAGATAAATGAAATAAAGTACTACATTTAAAAAGAATAATAAAATTAGTGCATATAAGTCTGATGTTAGATAAGACATCAAGGACAAGCTCTCTGTTGTTCTCACTTGGAAATGAATTAATAAACATCTTTTAAATGGATGGAAATGAATGGCCATAGATTTAAATCAGTGATAGTATTTGTAAGATGGTAGTAAACAGCCTCATTTTAAAATTTTAGAGGAATTAGAAAAATTAGAAAGGAATGTCATCAAAGAAGCTTTCAGGCTATAAGAATTTTCTCTAACATAATACTTTGAATAATGTGGATTTGATATGAATACCAGATAAAGCAGTAATGTAACAATGCATTTCCTTGAAGTTTATTGTTCTTGGAATGAATACATGATTTCTGCAGTTTTTGGCATTTTAGGTAATTTGCATACATAAATAAAATAGTTGATGATGTAATTCTGATCATGGTAATACAACAGGTTCTGCCCCAAGTATTAGTGGTAATTAAATTTCAATTGTATGGTTTCTTTGCTATAGCTATTTTAATTTAGTACTACCAACAGTTAAAAAGGCAAGACCATTCTTTAAAACATTCAATATGAGACTAAAATGATATGTTGCTAAGTTGAGTTTTTATGGCCATCAGAATGAGTACAAAGATAAACTTTTCACCTCTAATAAGAAAACATTAGGAAAATCTGTTTTGTTTTTATTTCACTTGATCTGTCTCTAGTGATATATTAATACAGGCAAGCAGATTAATGTATCTGCAGCCAATGCCTTTTATGAGCATTTTTTTGAGATTGCTGTTTGAGGAAATAATTGTTAGAAGATAAATTGCTTTCGAATTATTTTTCTTAACATAGCCATGTTTCAGTGCAAAATAATTTCACTGAAAGAAAAGGTAGATTAAACAATATATGTCCATAAATTAGAGGAATAGTGTTAATGACACCACCATTTAATATGCTTTGACCACACTACTGGCTTATTGGACATAATCCATCCCAAACAGTTCAGTTTTGTGTATTTTTATTCAAAATTATTCTTGCTGAGTTTAAAAAACTTTATTACTTACTCTGTGAAATTCAGTGGAAGGAATTATGCATGTTTCTCTCTTTTATTAATTCTGATAGGACTTGAAGTAGAAAATAAATAATAAATTGATTATTCAGCCCAATTTAAAAATTATTATGCTTATATTCCTACTTTGGGATAACAACTTAGTAGTTGAGGCTCCATCACTTATCTGTTGGAAGTACATCACCCTAATACCATATAAGTTACAGAACCTCTTTTACAGAAATGCGTTGCATTTCTAGTGATTAACAGGTTAAATGAGAGGAAATAAATAATTTTAATATTGTACCTCTTGGCTAAGTAGCATAAAGATGTTAAAGAAATATTCAGACTTCCGTCCTCTTCTATAGGAGATAAATCAATTCCATACATCATATTTAAAATTTATATTTAAAAGTTAAATGTTAATTATATATAAAAGTTATATTTAAATACAATTATATTTAAAAGTTATATTTTAAAAAGAGAAAATGTAAAAAAAGTTGTAACTTCAAGTTACAACTTAAGTTTTATACAAACTTTTGGTGTGGAAGAAGATAATTAAGGGATGTTAGATTATGATAATTGAGTAGCTTGCGAGTTAAATATAAAAGGAAATAAATACTTGAGTGAAACAAGTATACTGGTTTGCTGGTATAGAGGCTTATGGGGTGGCCTTGAAGAAAATAGGCAGCAATAAGGAAAAAATGAACTTAACCCAGAAAAACAGGAAGGCATGAGGAAATCAAGACTGCCTTGCCTTAACTGTCTTTTTGGTATTAAATGGAGGAAGGAGAAAAGTGATCAGACTTTATATTGTTTAAAAGAAAGTTGTAGCATTTCTTATGATATCTGTTTCCATTGAAGGGCTGACAGCTACAAATGGAGACTCCCTTTGCCTAAATTATTCAAAGATGTAGGGAGAATATTCCAAATACTGTTACAGATTACATTTCTAAAGGGAAAAAAATATCTTCATGAACATTGCCTGAGATTTGACTGAAGGCTGACATCAAACACTGAATTCTATAGCTTGTACAGCGAGGTGAAGAATGTAAAATTTAGCACAACAGCGAAAACAAATGAAACCTAAAGCAAATTCCTGGCTATACATTTTTATCTATTTCTGCACAAACAAAAAAACTTTCTGAACAAATGTTCTTTAGCTACTTCTTTAGGCTCCTGGAAATTAAAAAAAAATTAATCAAGAGCTCAAGGGAGATAGGAAAATCTTATTCTTTAGGCTTTCCCTATAAATATCTGCCTGAAAAAGACCATATTTTTTGATTTCTATAAGAAGAATGGCTCAATTCTGCATTTTCTTATTCATAAGGAAGTGAACTGTGAGTCAGTTCACTGACTCTGTAGTCTACCTATATTCAATATATTCAGTAAAACTTTGATTTATTAGATATCAGATAATTAGGTGTCATATGCTATGGTCATTTGCATAATGACTTCATTATACAAATATATAAATCCCTCTGATACCTGATTCTGATACAGTCCATCAAACATTTCTGAATAATGAACATTCTCCCCTCCCCAACATTAGTCTATGGAAATGATATTTTATTTCTGTGTGTGTCTGTGTGTGAGAGAGAGAGATGCTAAGGATCATATTAAGAAAATGTATATTCATAAATGCATTGCACATTCTTAGAAGAAACCTTGTCATTACAATGATAATTATTTCCAAATAAATGTTATCAGTGTGATATACTATGCAATTATATGCAATTAGTTGCTACAATTTTTGTTTACACCAGATACATTCAACCTAAAATTAGGTATTTTCAAATCCTATTTATTTTAGTGGGAAAGATTTGTTCTCACCTCTCCCATAAGAAAAGCTTAAGTGATATATGATTAGTGAGTTAGTTTGCGTTAGTTAAAGCTTTTTAAAGCTACTTTTCCATTGTGCGTCCTAATCTTCAGTTACATCTCATATTGATTCAATTAAGCAACAAGAACAGTACTATAAATTACAAAGCATTAAAAGTGCTATGTGGAGGAAAATGTACAGGATTCAGGATTCATTAAAATAACTGGTGGTTTAAAAGCTCCCTCATATGAATATGAAAGCCTTCAAATGTAAATGCATATAGCTGGTGAACTAACCTGTTCAATTTGCATCTCTGTTTTTTAAAATTCTCTGCAGACTCCACTTTATCTGGTAAACCATGGGGAAAATGGACCAATTCGATGCAATCGATGCAAAGCTTACATGTGTCCCTTTATGCAATTTATTGAGGGAGGAAGAAAATATCAGTGTGGATTTTGTAACTGTGTGAATGATGGTAAGTGGCATTGGTTTTCATATTGTTTTTGAAATACTGAGAACTCATTCTCCAAACAAATTTTGAAATATTTGGGTTAATTAAAAAGAAGAAAACCAGAAGATGTTTCTTTCACTTTATTCAAATTGGAAATACTGTTTCTTAACAATATGTCACTGATGCAGAAACCTAATCTGAATTACAAGAAATTGTGCACCACAGTTCTATCTCCAGAGACTATATTAAATGGCAAAGGTTAAATCTATTTTAATGCAGTTCTTTGTCTTTTGAATAAAGCTTCTGTTTGCAAATTAGAACCATTTCTGGGTTATTCTATAGCCTTTAAAAGCATCCTTTTAAAAGAACTACTTTTGCATTTATTATTTGTTCAAACGTAGGCTGGACAATATAGTGTATTTCAGAAATTCTTTCATTTGGATTCATGCATTGACTACAGGGTTGGAAGTTGTCCCTTCCAACTGTTATTCCAGTGAATGAATGATCAATTAAGACCAAAGGAAATGTAGCTTAGATGTTCATGCTATTGTCCTACTCAAGTAAGGGCCACTGGAAAAATTTGCTAAATTTCTTTCACTCACTACCTTATTCTCTTCTTAGCATCTCTGTGTTTCTATTCCAATATAAACATATGTGTTACAGCTGAATCCTATGCCTGATTTTCCAAATACATATGTTTGTGGATTACCACAATACATGTAGGTTTAAAATTGCAAGTAAGAATCTGTATCCTGGATTAATTAGTATTTTGCTTAAATATTTCACTTCATATGAACTGAAATTTTGAATTTGTCCATGGAAATATTTCAGCATGGCCCTTCATTCTCTGTCCAATTGGAGATAGACTTCTTAAAGCCTTGTA
>JANHZU010004613.1:38706-55113 GCA_032468055.1 Acrochordus granulatus
TTACAGGCCTCTCTCATCTTTTTAAGTGGGAGAACTTGCACAATTGGTGGCTGACTAAATACTTTTTTGCCCCACTGCATAAAGATGCCTGGCATCTATCACAGAAAGATAACTACCTGAAGTCCCAGCAGTCTTCTGCAGAGGCCGGGGCACTCGTGACCATTGCAAATATTGCAAATTTGCACTGGATTATGGAAAAATCTTAAGAATACCAAAAGAACATCTACCTGTGCTTTATTGACTACAAAAAAGCCTTTGATTGTGTTGATCATGACAGGTTGTGGAAAGCACTAAAAGACATCTCTGGTCACGTTGTTACAGTCACTATACATAAACCAACAAGCAGCTGTAAGAATACCATTTGGGGACACTGATTGGTTCAAGTTTGAGAAAGGAGTCCAACAAGGATGTATTCTCTTTCTTGCGTTTTTGTTCAACTTGTATTCTAAAGTAAACATGAGGAAGATGGATCTGGAAGAATCAATAACTGGGTTAAAAGATTGGAGGAAGAACTATCAAGAACCTTTGACACAACCCTCCTCTCAGAAACCCAGGATGGTCTAAGGCAACTGATCCAAAGCATCAAAGAAGAAAGTGAGAAGTTTGGCCTCCTTCTGATCATCAAAAAGATGAATATCTTGACGAATGCACAGAATGAAGTCATCAATATTGCAATCAATGTTGAAATAGAATATGTAGAGGAATTCATTTTCCTTGGTCACTGATTACTCACAGTGGCGAATGCAGTTCAGAAATAAAGCAACAAATTTAATTAGGCCATATGGCAATTTCAAGCATGAATCAAGCGTGGAAAAAACAAGAACATTAGCTTAGAGACTAAATGCAGATTAGTTGAAGCAATTGTTTTTCCTATATCAACCTATGGTTGTGAAAGTTGGTCAATGAGAAAGCTAGACAAGAGGAAAATTGTCTCATTCAAGCTGTGGTGTTAGGGGAAATTTCTGCACATTCCATAGACAGCAAACAAGCAAGTGCTAGAACATATTAAACCAGATATGTCCCTGGATGGGAAAATAACAAAACTTGAGACTCACTTATTTTGGCACATCATGTAATTAAGCTCATTAGAAAAAGATATTATGCTTGGAATGCTCTAGCAGCAAGAGAAAACAGGTCACCAAAGAAAGCAGTAGTTAGACTCCATCAAAGAAGATATGGGCTGGAGCATATTGCAACTGAAAGAAGTGGCACTGAATTGAAAAGTGTAGTGGGATTTGGCCCATAGATCACTTATAGTTGGACATGACTGAACAGCTGTTCATCATAAGTAAACAAACCAGCAAGCAAGCAGGATGACAGTTGGAAAGATGCTGAAGACACACATAGTCAAATGAGAATCAGATAAGAGGACCCTAAGAATGCCATTCAATCCAGAGTTTCCCAACTGCTGCTTTAAAAACATGTGTAAAGCTAAAGGTTTCCCTTGCCAGACATGGCTGATTCTAGGAGGCAGTGCTCATCTCCGATTCACAGCTGAGGGAGCTAGAATTTGTCTGAAGACACTTCCATGGTCATGTGGCTGGCATGACTGTATGTCATGGCTCACAAATGCTGTTACCTTTCCCACTGAGTTAGGTGGTATTTATTTATCTCCTTGATTTTTTATATGCTTTCAAACTGCTAGGTTGGCAGGAACTGGAACAAATCATAGGAGCTCACCCCACTGCATGGTCACCTGCCAAGCTGCTGACCTTCCGGCCAACAAACCCAGCATCTTAACAGCGTGGCCATAGTGCAAATGAGAAAACAAGCTTAAATCACGGATAAGTCATGAATCATCCAACCAATCACTGATATCTACCAGAAAAAAAATTAAAAGTAGCATAGCATTTCCAAAGTGCTTGGAGAAAGAAGCTCAGGAACCTGAAACTTTTGCACCAGGTGTTTTTCACCACAGTTTAAACATTTATATATATAAACAAAAAGAATCTGTTTCTGGGGGTGTTTTTTGTGCTAATCCTTTGAGAATACAGCCATTATTGCTTAAGAAATAGGTATTCAATGCTACATTCCACAATGATTACATATTTCTGTTCTGGCTCCAAAAGGAAATATCTGAAAGCTGGTGAGAGGGGTAAGATCCATCGTTTATTGTCACAGCCATTTCCCCACTGACATAATAGGGAAGGATCTGGCAATGGTGCAACAGCAACTGGCAAACCACCTGCTCTACAAACCTCGCATGCCTTTATAGATAGCACATATACCTGAAAGGGCAGCCAAGATCTAGAAAAGATTATACATTCCACTGTAGAGATGGTGCATACCAAGTATCCAAATAATTTCAGTGCTTCCATTCAGAGCCCACTGAATCAAAGGGAAATCTTTAATAAGCTGACAATGCTGTTCTCACATGAAATTTGATTTAATTATATTAGTCTGCCATTTTCATAAAAGTCAAAGAGAAAAAAAACAATGCATTCTCTTAAAAATATAAAATTAATAAATAATGCTGTTCACATTAGTGGTCTGTAGAAAAAGCTAAGTAGTCTACAACTGGCACAATTTTAATAGTCATGAAGGATAAATTTTATGTAATACTATTTAGTTGAATACTCTAATATATCCCTTATCTTTTAATATATACTACTATAAACTATGATATCAAAATATGTGCTCTATACTAATATAAATCACATGAATATTTTTATTCATTCATATATGTTGAAATAAAAAAACTTCCAAAACTCATTTTTTGCAATAAGAATTTTAATTACTTTTAAATTTTAAGTAAATTTAAAATTCTTTATGGCACTTTTGAAACAAAAAGGATAAAATATTTTAAATAAACCTTGAGGCATTTTACTGTATCACATCCAAATTCCACAGTGCAGCTCATATTAGTTTTAATATTTCAGATTATGGTAAAAGGCCCACAAGTTTGAATATTCTCTAAGCATACATATATATATCTAAGAGACACCTACCTTTATGGTAGTTTCAGGCCATGATTTAAACAAAGTTTCAATATGTCCTTGATCATGGATAGTGATGAAAAGTCCCCTGTAAGGAAGCAATTCACATTGTAAATTTTTTTTTAAAATATGAAGCCAGCCATCAGCCTGCTTGCCTTCCCTCCCTCCCTCCCAGAATTATGTCTGAATTTGATGTACAATTTTCAGTATCAATTTAATGTTTTGCTTACTATTTATAGTTTTGTTAGTGATGCACACTCTATTAATCATATTTGGCTTGCAGTTCAATAGGACATTTAGGTTTTGTTTAGAGAAAGTGTGCGGCCATCCAAGATAGATAGGTCACAGTGAAGAGTTCTGACAAAATGTGATTCATTGGAGAAGGAAATGGAAACTCACTCCAGTATCCTTGTCAAGAAAACCCATGGACAGTATCACAAAGCTAAAAGATATGATGCTGGAAGATGAGACTATCAGATCAGAAGGTGTTAAATATGCTATTGGGAAGGAGCAGAGGGCAATTACAAGTACTATAGCTCCAGAAAAAGTGAAGCAACTGGGCCAAAGCTGAAAGAATGCTCAGCTATGGTGTATCTGGTGGTGAAAGGAAAGTCTGATGCTATAAAGAATGATATTGCATAGGAACCAAGAATATAAGATCTATGAATTAAGGTAAACTAGATGTGGCAAGACTGAATATCAATATTTTGGGAATCAATGAACTAAAATGAATGGGAATGGGTGAATTTAATTCAGATTACCACTGTATCTACTACTGTGGACAGGAATCCCATAGAAGAAATAGAGTAGTCCCCACAGTCAATAAAAGAGTGGGAAAAGTGTTGTTGTTCAGACATGCAGTTGTGTCCAACTCCTCACAACCCAATGGACTACAGCACATCAGGCCTCCTTGTCCTGCACTGCCTCCCAGAGTCCATCTAAACCCACTCCCATCACACTAACTATGCTATCTATCCATCTCATCCTCTGCCATCCCCTTCTTCTTTTGCCTTCAATCTTTCCCAGTATCATGGTCTTTTCGAATGAGTCCTCTCTTTGCATTATGTAGCCCCAAAGTATTTTAAGTTTCAACTTCAGTATCTATCCCTCCAATGAGCAATCAGGGTTGATTTCTTGTAGGATTGAATGATTTGATTTCCTTGCAGTAGGCGAATGAGAGGGGATATGACTGAGGTGTACAAAATTATGCATGGTGTGGATAAAGTGGATATGGAGAAGCTATTTTCCCCTTCTCAAAATACTAGAATCAGAATCAACCATTGAAATTGAATCCTGGAAGAATCAGGACAGAAAGAAGGAAATATTTTTTATCCAATGTCTAATTAAACTTTGGAATTTGCTACCATAAGATGTGATATTGGCTACCAACCTGACTGGTTTCAAAAAAGGATTGTTAATCAGTTTATGGAACTCATGGGGATCATTGGCTATTAGCCTTGATGACAGTGTGACTCTCTCTGAAAGCCATCTACTGCAAGGCTAGCGGGCTACCTTATGCAGTTGGTTGGCCACTGTAAACTAAATGGAATGGGACTCTAATCCAACAAGACACTGTTTATGTTTCTGTAGTTCCCACACAAAATCTATAAAACATTCCATCTAGCATTATCTCATTTTAGCTTTGCTTCACATAATCTCATCACTTTTATTTTTAATTCCATTTATATGTAGGAGGTCTCTTGTTTAGCCCCTTC
Organism: Acrochordus granulatus; assembly: GCA_032468055.1. Lineage (NCBI taxonomy): Eukaryota > Metazoa > Chordata > Lepidosauria > Squamata > Acrochordidae > Acrochordus > Acrochordus granulatus. The sequence goes on from JANHZU010004613.1 coordinate 43,358, forward strand.
ACCTACTTTCAAAATAATTTTTATTCCCATGACAATCTCTGAACTTCTTCTGCCTCTTTAAATCAGAACTATGCCTTGCTTTCTTTCACTGCATTGTTTTGCCACTGTCAGTCTCTGTGTGCATTATAGGGTATGTTTTTGGAGTGAGGCCTTCAAGTTTCTACTTAAAGACTAGTTAAGTCCTCCAGTTCACTCCTTCAGTAGCACATATCTGCTTGACATTTCTGTAGAGTGTAGAAATAGCTTTAATCCTAAATCATAGCCACAGATGACCCTACTGTGTTTTCTGATATGCAAATACAGATTCCAGAATAATTATTCTAAAGTAGATGGTGGTGATGGTGGAAAAATGTGAATTGTTTCATAAAACTAGCTTATTTTCAAAATAGAAATATCATGTTCAGCATATAAAGGCTCCAGATTATTCTTTGGTGTCACAAAGTTGGAAAGGATTTCTGGAATATTGAACAGCACTGATCAAAACAATGTTCAGTTTGGTGGGTCTGATCCATAAGGTGACATTCCTCTGTCTCTGAGAAGAATTATTTGTTGTCCCGATGAATCTACTTTTGGAAATAATAATTCTAGTCACTCTTAATTAGAATTTATATATGTACTGTATATAGGTGAGGGCATATTGGTGGTTTTGTATTAAAGAAGTATCTGGGACAAAGATAATTTAGTTTTAAGGAAAATGCATTTAGTTACATAAATTAGATAAATGGCAAATGGCATCAGTTGTGACTAAAAGAAATGAAACCACACCCCATACATTGAATACATTGTAATTTCAAAGGGTATTCATCTGGAATGGTATGTGTGTATATTTACCATGAAGATGATATCAATGACTCATCAGCCTTCTAGTCTCCTGATTTATTTTCTTTTGTTTTGTTCACAGTGCCAGTTGTGAACAGATTTAGTAACATTCACCCTGCTACATAAATTAAATGATTATAGAATTTTTGTATTTCGCCATTTTCTTAGGAAAAAGAAATTGGTGTTTGAATAATAGGTCTGTTTGAAAAGGTATGATGATGGGGTGAAAAATTACAACTTAAACTGTTCATTAAGTATAAGATAGGGTTCCTCATAACAAATGATTAGAACTCAAGGGTGAGTGGGTAAATTCCTTGTGGGTCGCCTGTACAGTATTAATCATCGTGCTGCTGTGACAAATGCAGAATTGAGTCTGCACAAGTGAAAAGGAATGATGTAAACTGAGTTGTCCCCTTTCCCAAATAATTATATATATTTCATGATAGGCTCATTTCTTTTATTTTTCTGATGTGAAACATTTTTATTACCTCTTTTTCATGCTTCATACTGGACAACATGCGTGGTTAACTATTTCAAAGTGAATGTTTTAGGTGCTAGTTCATTTTAGACACCGTAAATCAGATCTGGTCATTTCATGGCCCATGAACCACACTTGGTCCTTTGACTGTCCATGTTTGGCTCCTGTGAAACAGAAGAACCAACTGGCCAGAGCCCTCCCAAGCAGGATCGTGCAGTGAAGTAGACCAGCTGGCACCCACTGAGGGCACAGTGCCCTGGGCCAGCTGTCCTGGAGCCAAATGAGGGGCTTAGGTTTGGGGCACCATGCTGGCTGCTGCAGGTGCACAGAGGTGCAGGTGTTGAAAGCAGCAGGCCAACAGTGGGCATTCACCATGGCGTCCCCAATTGGGTCTTGGCCCAGACTCTTCCTTCCTTCCCCCCTTCCTTCCATCCGTCCATCCGTCCTTCTTATTGGTTTGGCCCTCTGCAATAGTCCCAGTTTCTCATGTGGCCCCTTGGGGAAATTAATTGCCCACCTCTGCTGTAAACCAATTATGAGTACTTAGTACTTTTAAGCTAACTTCACTTGATTCCCAATAATTATCTGGTGTATAATTTACTTATGAAAGAAAGCCAATGAATAATATACTTCAGAAATATTGGATTAAATTTTTCATTTGGATAGTCTTGGCTTTCTTGGTATGCCCATTAATACAAAAATAAGTATGTACACACACACACACATGCAGACAGAGAAAGTTCTAATTATATCCAGGATCAGATGCTACTTCGTTAGTTTTTTTGTGGATACTAGGCTTCTTTTTCTTTTCTTTTTGGGTGGTAGGGAAAGTATTAGGGTATCAAATGGAGTTCAAACTCTAAACAAATGGACTACTTAGTTTATAAAGTCTTTGAAAGTTTACAGTGGAATAACAGAACTGTATAAAGCTCTATTTCACAAGTTTATATCTTCAGGAGAATAAAGGCCATTTTTGTTTTTTGCTTTTTTCTATTTTTGTTACAGGCAGCAGAGTGCTCTGGAAAACTGTTTATCTTCCACTCTTCATTGCCAACTGCAGAGGCACCAGGGAAGCTGAAGAGCAGAGATGACAGGAAACTGATCAATACAGAAAAAGAGAAGGTATTCATTAAAATGGAATTATTCTGGAGCTTGCTGCATAAAAGAATAAACATGGTTATGTTTCCTGCTCTTCATTTTTATCACATTCATGTATAATTGGTTTTTTGCCAATAAAAATCTTACAAATTTAATTTAACTTAATGTAGCCAGTTTAATTATCAGTATAGTGGAGAAAATTACAGTCAATATTTGTAATTTATCCAGTTAGCAATGATGATAAACTACAAAAATGGCTCTGGATAAAAGTAGCAGAGTAGTAGTTAGGTGGTTGTTGTTCAGTCACTCAGTCATGTCCAACGCTTTGAGAATTCATGAACCATAGCACACCAGGCCTCCCTGTCCTGCACTACCACCCAGAGTCTGCTCAAACCCACACCCATTGTGTCTGCAGAACTGTCTAACCATCTCATCCTCTGCTGCCCCTTCTCCTTTTGCCTTCAATCTTTTCCAGTATCATGGTCTTCTCCAATGAGTCCTCTCCTTGCATTTAGGTGGCCAAATATTTGAGCTTCAGTTTCAGTATCTGTCCGTCCAATGAGCAATCAGGGTTGATTTCCTGTAGGATTGACAGGTTTGATCTCTTTTCAGTCCAAGGGACTCTCAAGAGTCTTCTCCAGCATCACAATTTGAAGGCATCGATTCTTCAAGGCTCAACCTCCTTATGGCCCAATTTTCACAGCTATACATTACTGCTGGGAAAACTATAGCCTTGACTATGCGGACCTTTGTTGGCAAGGTGATGTCTCTGCTTCTTACGACACAGTTTAGGTTTGCCATAGCTTTCCTCCCAAGGAGCAAGTGTCTTTTGAGTTCATGGCTGCAGTCACCGTCTGCAGTGATCTTGGAGCTCAAGAAGTTAAAATATGTCACTGCTTCCATTTCTTCCCCTTCTATTTATATAAGTGATGGGACCAGTTCCCATGATCTTAGTTTTTTTAATGTTGAATTTCAAGTCAGCTTTTGCACTCTCTTCTTTCATCCTCATCAAGAAGCTCTTTAGTTCCTCTTCATTTTCTGCCATTAGAATGGTATCGTCTGCATAACAGTGGTTGTTGATATTTCTCCCTCCAATATGTTGTTCCATGTCCGGTTCTAACTGTTGCTTCTTGACCAGCATACAAGTTTCTCAGGAGACAGGTAAGGTGGTCTGGTATTCCCATCTCTCTAAGAATTTGCCATAGTTTGTTGTAATCCACACAATCAAAGACTTTAGCATAGTCAATGAAGCAGAAGTAGATATTTTTAGTAGTGAATTCAAACCTTAACTGTGATGTGAACCTCCAGTATTAGTTAATATTTTTTAACTCTGCTTTGGGATGAATTGCTACAAAGAGATTTTTTTTTAATCATCCAGTCTTCTATTTTACTCAAAAGGTGTTTTGCATATATTTTAGCTACAATTTTAATAAAACTTAATGGTTTATAATTATTTGAGTCACCCTTATCTCTTTTTTTATATATGGGAATATAATGGTGACATCCCATTCAAGTGGGATGCAATCTGTGTTATTTATATGGGAGAATACTAACAGTGGCGCTCACCAAGCAATATGTATCCTTAAGAGAAAATCTTCTCCAGCACCTTATTGGGTTTCAGATATTGGATATTAGATTTGATTTTGATACTGTCATTGACACTGCACAGTGGGAGGAAAGTCTGTTTTCAAATCAAAATCAAATTTTGATTTGCTTATGTGGGAGGGCTGGTTAGATTAGCAGATAGGTTTGCATAAAAATTGTTCCAAGCTGAAATATCTTGCTAACTAAGGTGTGTAAATATATCTTCTCTGGCTTCCTTGGGAAACCAGAATATAGCCAAGAAATGGGTGCATGTCTTATATCTTTCAATGTACAGTTGTCTTTCTGGCAGTCTCCAATGGGAGACATTATAAGTAAATTCCTCCTGTGGCTTTTTCAAGTAACAATGCTTCTGTCACCACTAAAGGAGAAGGTTGCCTTTGAGAAATTGCTAAAGAATTTCTCTTTCCCCTGGAGAATGCTCCATCTAGTTTTTCCACCCATACATTTGCTTTATGAAGGCTGTGCTTTCCTAGTTCACCATTTCCATCCTATTAAATGGATGTTGTTGTCTGAACAAGAAAATGAAAATGGATATTAGATATTCTACTTGCATATTACCTGGGATTTAATGTTCATGCGCACAAATTAATGATATATAAATCTGGTTCATTTGCCAAAGTGAACTGTCCAGTAAAATTACTGGTGAGTATCACAATATCCTTATTCGGAGTTGGATTTGGGCAAAGGCTAATTGCTTACTAATACTAAGAATTCTCTGGGAGACGTTCTTTATTGAGAAGGCAATAAGGATTTTACTAGGAGAGGGAAAACTTAGCAGAGGTTTCTGCTTCCTCTGGGTTTAGCTAACTGTCTTCTGCTCATAGAAGAGTTTCAGTTATGACTGACTGCCATAAAAGTTCTGTTTCTGATAGTTAAATCTGTCACTCATATATACAGGTAGCACTCACTTCACATCTACTAGTTCAGCAGTGCAAATTACAATAGCATTGAATGAGAGGCACTTATGACAGGCCGCATAGTTGCAGCTGTCGCAGTATTCCTGGAGTCACATGATCGCAATTCAGGCTCTTGGCAGCTGGCTCACAACGGTGCGGTGTCCCACAGTCATGGTGATTGCCCTTTGCAACGTTCTCTGCCAGCTTCTGACAAGCAGAGTTAATGGGAAGCCAGCAGGAGGTCACAAATGGCAGTCGTGTGATCACAGGATGCTGTGACTGCATGGGATTCACTTTCTAAACGGCAACTGGGACTGCCAAAAACTGCCATCATAAATCAGTGCAGTCACATATCATTGCACCTTAAGGCCATGTCACTTAATGACAGAGTTCCTGGTCCCAATTATCTTCAATAAGCGAGAACTACCTATACCAGTTAATGAACATTTTTTTGCCACTATGCAAATCCTTCTAATACATTAAGATGTTTGATTAGTGTCTGAAATAGATCTTTTATTATTTTCAAGAAACCCTGCAACATGCTTACATACTTAAGAGGTATTGCAATATGCAGCCTTTGTATTTGATGCCTGTGCTGGTTAAAATTGTTCAGCTCCTAAAACTATATTTTAAGTTTTAAAACTATAAACTCTCTCTAGTCTATATATGTTTTTGTTTTTCTCCTTATTCACTACGACTTCTTGTTCTTTTGTTTGCCAGTTACTTAGAATGCATATTTTTACATTTTCCAGATGCTCTTTCAGGCCCAGACAAATATTTATGAGTCCTTGGCTAAAGACTGTGTTTTTAACGGCTGCTGCGTAGATCTGTTTCTTTTCCCAAATCAGTATGCAGATATAGCTTCCATGGGCCTTGTAACTTTGCATACTGGAGGAACACTGTACAAGTACAACAACTTTCAGGTAACTGACAAAGCTCCTTTTCCTATCTCACAAGTTTGTACTCTACTTTGTAGATCTCTCTGACAATACTGTAGCTGGCTTATGGAACAGCTGCCAAAATATTTAAATGGCAAAAAAGTATTCTTTCCTGAAATGTCATGAGATTTTTGTCAGGTTTGCAAGAGTTACATGCATTTTTAACTTTATTTATGAAAATGGGAGGCCATACATCGTGGATAAAAGACTCACAAGCGCTATTGTATCACCTGATGACAATTTGCCAGTGACAAGCTTCAATAGCAGTTCAAAAAGTAGTGGTCCATAATATAGGAAATCAGTGTCTAATTTTTTTTCTGTGTAGTTTAACAAGCAGTTTAATTTTTCTTTTCACGTACATGACCATGTGAGAGTGTGAAAATCCTGCAAGTATTAACCACATTCTTCTTTAAAGGAATAATGAATTCATTAGTGCTACGAATTCCTAACAGTTTTTGTTGCTCTGCTGACATCCAGCGGCCGGCCGGCCGGGTGTAGTCAAGTTTCTCCTCCATCTCCTGTTTTCATTTAGATACATTCTGACAGTCATCAGTTTCTGAATGACCTGAGGAACGATATAGGAAAAAAAGTGGGCTTTGATGCTATTATGAGAGTTCGAACTAGCACAGGTAATTGTTGTTACAGAGGTTTGTTTTTATCTGCTTTACATACTTAAGAGGTATTGCAATATGCAGCATTTTTTTGGAATAAAATGTGCGGCGTTGGGAATTAGTAAACCTCGATGTAAAATCTGTCCAAATGCATTTTGGATTTCTCTTGGTTTTTAGATGAGAAACCACCCAGGTTTTTTTCCCTCAAACATTCAATTATGTAGCCCAAAATAAATCCAGCATTTTGGCATAATTATAGTGGATCATTTGAAAAAAATGTCATGATCATCAGTCTTAATTTCAAGCACAGTTTCCTTTTTGAATGTAAGTTTCAGGTTGATGCTTCAGCTAGAAATAATGGAACTTTTTGCTGGTTTCTTATGAGCATGATGATTGTGGTATTTACTCTATAATGGATCAGCTTCCCACTTTAAAAAGGAAGCAGATTGGTACTAAGAATGGCCCTGGGTGGGTGAGTAGGTAGTTGTAAAGAAGTAAAAAGTAAAGTAAAGGTTTCCTCTGCCAGTTGTGTCTGACTCTACGGGGTGGTGTTCGTCTTATTCCGCTGAAGCTGTCAGCTATTTTACCTGTTGCAAGAATGGTGCTGGTGGCTTTATTAACTGTACAACTTATCCTTTTCTTATCATTGCTAGGTTTTAGAGCAACAGACTTTCTGGGAGCTCTTTACATGAATAATACCACAGATGTTGAACTGGCAGCAATAGATTGTGACAAATCTGTGACTGTGGAGTTCAAGCATGATGATAAATTGAGTGAAGATGGTGGGGCTTTAATCCAGGTAAGAATTTCCTGGGTCACATACCTCTTTGGTGTCCAATACTGTACAAGAGTATGCACAATTAGTACATGCAAGGAGTATTGTGCATCCTGTAGTCCCATATGACTTCCCTAAGATATGATTAATGACTTGTCTCAGGCAAAATGCCATCGTTCTGGCTACATTTACTGTGAATGGCATATGCTGAATGCAACATTGGAATTTTCATTGGATTATGCATTCATTATGTTGCTGATGACAGTACTACTTTATGCAAGTAGCGGCTTTCTTCATGCAGCACTGTTCTGTTTTCCTAGCAGAACATATGGTGAAGTTTACTTGCTTGTGACAAGACTATGAATCTTTAGCGTCATAGGGAAGAGAACCTCCCATCTACCTTCAGTCATTTTCTATTTCAGATGAGCAGATGTTGTTCTTATCTTATTTCTTAATATCTTCACAATGCTTATTACTTCAGCTACTGTCATGTAGGAAAACAGAGAACATTGAAAGCAACTGCAATGGGTTTTTTTAATATCTTGATTTGTTACTGGTTATAATTTTCCTTGCTTTTTGGTTTTTAAAAGCAATGAAGACTTCCTTTTCTTTAAAACATAGATAACTTCTAAACCATGATTTATAGTAAAGACTCCTTTGTAAGGCATTTCAAAAATCACCTCAACATTTTCCTATTTATTATAGTATAACAAATTATAATTATTCATATATCTTGAAATATCAGGAATTCACTTAAAGGGCATGAATGACAAAGGAAGCTTCATTCCTTAGTAAAATACACTCTTATTTCTAGCTCTAACATACTAATGCAAGTGATTAGTGCCTTTCCTAGAAATAAAGGATAAAGTTAGGTACACTAAATTAAAATAAGTAGGTATAACTCATGAAAAAATATCTAATTTTTTTAAAAGGAATACATAATTTTGTAAATCTGGATAAATTGCTACATGACCAAACAAATTTATTATAATTTATGAGCTTTAGTTATATAATATTGAGTGGTAGAGTGCATGTGAATAAAGAAATAGTTAAGTCCCTGGTATGTTGAATTGTAGGGCTGGAGAGGATCTCTGTGTATAACCTATAGTCAGAAACAAACCAGAGTGGTTTAAAATTGACCTTGAACCAACTCATTATAATGTATTACAGGTACTCCAAGGATTAAGACTGTAATGGAGCCTGCCCATTATGGTCATAATTAGTAATGGTTGTAACTGACCCAATTTTATGATCCTTCTTGCAACAGTCGTTAAACGAAGTAATGGTTCACTAGGGGTATGGGTTTTGCTGAAAACTGGAAGTTAAGGCTACTTTTGGCAAAATGATCATAAAACACCATTATGTGACCTCAGAAAGCTGCAAAACATCATAAATATGGCCCGGTTGCCAAGTGTCTGAAGTACAGTCATATGACCATGGGGTGCTGACTGTCAGGATTTTAAATTCAGGTTGTAAGTATCCCCGGTAGGTCTGCCATAACTTCAAATTGTCACTAAATAAATTGAGGATTGAGGACTACTTGTATTACACTTTAGTTCATCTGGATTTGTATTCAAAAGGAAAAGTAAAACTCCAAATGGATTTTTCTATTCCTAACATCTCACATCTTCATCTATTACAGTGCCATCCTATGTTTTAACCTTGTGTATTCCACCCAAAATTGCAATGGTGACATGGGTGGCTATATGCATTGATAAGATAAATATTATATCAGTATTATTTACCGATAAAATAAATATAATAAATAAATTACAAGTTTTAGTGTCCCAAAATACTGTTTTGAAAACAAGTTGGATCACAGAAAATGCAAGTAAAACATTCTCAAGTTATCTATCATCTTGACTTTATCATTGCAGTGTGCAGTCCTTTACACATCCATGACTGGTCAAAGACGACTACGCATACATAATATTGGACTCAACTGTAGTTCCCAATTAGCTGATGTCTACAAGAGCTGTGAGACTGATGCACTAGTAAATTTCTTTGTAAAATCAGGTCAGTTTATAATTCATGTTTTGGGAGTGGAGAGGAACTCTAATCCATTCCAGTCATAGATATATAAGAAATTGGCACAACATTTTGATTGTACTCTTGGTGAATGCTTTTAATATATCTGATTTAAATTCCCGGATAAATCATAAGATCATCCTTTTAGTTCAGAACTTCTGTGTATGATAGTAATATTAATAGATCACTATTATTTAATTACTATGATAACATTGAAGTAGGAACATGGGCATTTTGTTATTGTTGTTGACCATGGATTCCAGGTGAATAATTTTCACAAATTAAATAATTAAAATCTAAAATGGTCACAAAATTTTATACTATATTTAGAAAGAATATAAACTGAAACATTTTAATACCAGAATTCTGATTTTTTTTCTTCCGTGAAAAGACTTAATGGTTAACATAAGAAATATCTTTTTGCTATTCCTTTTTATAATTATAGCTTATAAAGCCATCCTCAGTCAACCCTTGAAGACTGTCCGTGAGATCTTGGTGAATCAAACAGCTCGCATGTTGGCATGTTACAAAAAGAACTGTGCTACCCCATCTGCAGTGAGCCAGGTATTTTATATTTTCATCTTCAGATGTTGTGGAAGAGGAGTAGAAAGCACACTATTACAATGGTTGTCCTTTCTCCACAGCTGGTTCCAGGCTGTGTTGAGGGAGAGGTTGAGTCTGAAGCCCCCGCTTTGTGGGGTACCACAGAGTTTGACAATCTTACCCTTCCTGTTTAATCTCTGCATGAAGCCATTGGATGCCTCATTCATTGATTTGGGATCAGGAATCATCAGAAAGCTGATGTATATAGCTTTACCCAGAAAGCTGGGTATATAGCTTTACCATTGTCTGGCCAAGTGATGCTGTCAAGAACTTGTCTCAGCATACGGAAAGGCTGTTGGATCTTGATGGGGCAAAATGGTTCAGACTTAACTCTAACAAGATCAAGTGTGAGCAGGTCCTTGGATCTCTTGCTTCTGGCATTTTTCATTTTGAACCTAAATGGAATTGCTGTGATGGAATGTGTCTAAGAAGTGGGAGGTGATGGGATGGATTACAGTAATGCAGCAGGTTCCCAGGAAAGAAGGAGTATATTCCAAAGGGGGGGGGGGAATGACAGAAGAGATAGCACAGTCTACAGTTGGATTGTTGGAAGAGGAAAAAATTTAGGATAACATGATGTTGCACTTCATGATCACATTGCTTAGTGACAGAAATTCCTGTCCCAATTGCTGTCAAAACTTGAGGTCTACCTGTATATTATATTTTTCTGTTGAATGGCCTAGAAATTGGATAGTTGGATGGATGTTTTATTTTAAACTAGCAGACATGGATGCTTTGTCCTCCATGAATTTTTTTTTCAATTCAAAGAACAAAATGTTTAGGATCCAAGGCAATGTTTTTAAGATTTCACGCTTTGCTTCCTCCAAATGTTAACTGATCTTCACTGTTATGTTGATTTTAAGTAACTTTACAAAGACATAAATTGCAATCTGAAATAAACATTTTTTCTCACCCACGTTTTTATTCAATATTTTTGTGGATAGGACTCTAAATTATGCAATAATATGTAATTATTCAGTGACAAAAGATTGCATGGAGGTCAAATTGAAGCTGGGGGGAAGGATGGTGGGGATAAATACCATCTATTAAACACATTGGCAGAGAATTCATTGCTTTTTGTTTCATACATATTTCTTCAATTAAAAATATTTTCCAACTTTAGCTAGCACCATTTATGGTCAGTGTTAGCTCAGGCTGATTATAATGAAGTATCTAAATGTTGTATTTATCATTCCCATATGTGCCATACAGTTGTGTTTCACTGGATTTTGTAGCAAATCTCTGCTTAATATCTTGGCCTTAACAATCTCTGTATGTGCAGGATAAGATAATCTCTAAATGCCATTTGTAACGCAATGCAGTTTTAACTACATGCAATTTAATATATAAATCTCAGGACAATTTTTGCTTCTCTTGGCATATGGCTGACAAAATGCTCCTTAAAATAAAATAATTTTGTTATTATCCTTTAAACACTGGAAACTGAACTGTAATTGCAAATTTGTATTTCTGTATTTATTAAAAAATACAGCTTTTGAAAATTACAAAGGTTCTTGTTCAGTCTCAAATCACTTGATGGATTTATTTTTTTTCCTAATTACCAAGTTCTGCCCATAAAAATAGTTTTTATTGTAATATGGTTGGGAAGACTAGATTCAATCATATGATCCCTGACTTGTACTGTTTGTGTATGATACCATAAAACAGATTTCACTTTATATTATAGGAAGCAGATTTCATCTTTGTATCATAGGGACAAAGTAAAAGTGTTTAGGGAGAGAGAAAAATTCAGAAATTTAATGTATTTTCAGAGGTTTTCTTATTTGTTTTCTTTTACTTATTGAATATACTTTTTTTTGCCACAACATTCATTTTATGGCTTGATTGAATAGAAACACTTGTGACATTTAATGAAAAAAAAATTTAAATTGAACTATTGCTTGT
>JANHZU010004613.1:72371-89567 GCA_032468055.1 Acrochordus granulatus
GAATCAGACAATGTGATTGTCTGGATTTGTTTTCACATTTTGTCTCTCATAGTTGAGGTATACCTATGATGACAATTGCAGGCCTCTCTCATCTTTTTAAGTGGGAGAACTTGCACAATTGGTGGCTGACTAACTACTTTTTTGCCCCACTCTATACTCTTTGTAAGCAGAGATAAAGCTATATTTTAATTAATCCATATTTCTTAATGCCATTATGTTCAACTCTTTTGTTACTATTATTAATCTAAAACATTGATTTGCATACATTGTCTACATTTCAATCATCACGATCTTATGAAATAAGTTATAAAGGACAAGTCAAAGGTTATCCAGTAATTATGTTAATGCTTGATAGGTGATATGAACTAGGACTTTCATTAAGTCCAACAAAGGCCTCCGCACCACTTTTTGGTGAATTAGTTAATATCATTTAAGGCAAAGCAGGCATTTAAGCTTTGCCTTAAATGATATTAACTAATTCACCAAATATACTGAATTCCAACTTTTATTATCATGTGCAATCAATGATAAACAATGAATTGTGGTCTAACATCTGGTAGGCCACATATTGTTGAATTTAAGGGAACATAAAGCTTCTATTTTTAGGACACTGGAGTACAGATTTGTCAGCATCATTTCAGCCTCATGGCTTCTGTGAATGCAACCCAGATTATTCACATTAAACTAATGTATTTAGTGAATTATGATAAATTTGCTAGTTAGGTAAACCGCAACTGACTAAACAGATAGCAAGAGTATTAGGTAGGTTTGCCACCTTGAGTGGCAAAAAAGGCAGAATAAAAATCAAACAATAATTAGGTAATAGCGGCATACAAACATAGGAACGTTTATCGTATTTTTAAAGAACACTTATCATTATATTTATCATAACAGCCTCCTAACTCGCTCAGCAGCGCACAAAACTGACACTGGCACTTCCTGAGAAGGAAAGTGTGCATCTTCGCACCCCACCGGGGAAGGAATGACCTGGAGCTCCGCTCCCCACCCTGCTCCACGACGACAAAGCAGCACCAGCCGCGCCTTCGTTCACGCGACCCCGCTCGGTCTGCGCTGACCGCCCTCCTCAGCCCGAGCCCCGGGACCTCCCAGCCCCCGAAGGCGGGGAAAGGACTGCCTCCCGGCCACCGGGCGGGGGTACCTGCTGAGCCAGAAGCTGCCGCCGCAATTTCTGCCGCTCTCGGATCTCCTGCAAGCGGCTGTTCATCCTCGACGGACGAATTCACGCGCCAGCGCCCTACTTCACGCGACGCTTCCGGAATCTCTGACCGGAAATAAAGGCGGGATTAAGAAACGTCATAATCAAGCGGTGTCGTTCTTTTTTCGCGTGTTTGAGGAAAGTGATATTGTTTTCCGGCGAAGTATGTAACTGTTGAAAGTAATTCTTACAAATAAAATTGTCACGAACAGTATTTTGTTTTTTAAAAGCGCACTCGCTCTTCGTTTTTCCGAGGCGAGGATGGATTCCTTTGGAGCGTGGGATAAGATGATAACATCAGTGTCTTAATTGTTTTTTTAAGAAGTAAATTGGCGCTGAATATCTGTTCGTGTTAAATGTCTATTTAATCTTGGAGGGACGGGTACCGGTCGTACATACCAAGCGTAGAAGTGCATCGATGTTTTGCACAAAAGTTGTGCTGCGCTTATGACGGTTTGAGGCGTTTGCGTTACTACCGTCATCCGGTTTGCAGTCAATACAATTTTCATTTACACGTTGAAATAATTAGGACGAAAAAATATAATTAGAGTCAGAATAAATATATTTTGAAAAATAATGTTTTCCATAGGGATACATCCCTGCATGAATTATATGATTTAAAGTTTAACAGATTTCAGGAAGCCTCTCCAAGAAAAGAATTCACATTCTTGGAGGTCCTAATAATGAATATTGCTCTAAGCCCTTCTGTGTGTAATTGTTCGAAAGACAGAGATTTCTTAGAAATATAACTTCAAAAGGATAGTACAAGAGGTAGGGTTACCATATATTTGGCAAAGAAGAACACTGACAGAAAGGTGAACACATTACAGTAACTGATTAATATTTGCGACATTAATTGGAGAGAAGGGGACTAAAGGTGGGTAAATAGGCACACAATGAAGAATACACACTGAGGGAAATGTGCTGGTGCCAGCTGATTTGCCTTAGGAAGCAAAAGCCTTCAGCATGTAACCAATTAACGTCTTGTCACTTTCAGACAGCAGCCCCAGGTGGGAGAATACTAATCAATTAATTAAGGTCACAGAGTGAGCTTGTTAAATTGAGTTAGCACTTACTACACTTAAGCACTGCGTGGTGGAGAAAAGTTGTTCTTGTTCAGGGAGAGTTAGCTTGTTAAATATTGAAGAAGTGAAATAATATTTGATTTTATGGTTATGCCTGGCAGAGGGAAGACATGGCATAAAAAGAAGGATATGTCCTCCTTTTGCTGGTTATCTGATAATCCTATGGGGGGGACTTCAAAGATTAATTCCCAGGAATTTGATGTGGCATTTGGCAATTTATACGAAAATGGTCTACACCAAAGATATATCCTGCAAACTTATAGACCAGAACCAGCATATAATCTCCATAATTTTCAATAGTGGTTTAAAGTGCCAACCATCTCTATTTTTTTTTGTTAGCAGAAAGTATTGGTATTTAAAGATGGCAGATGAACTCCTCTGCATTTTCAGGAAGCTACCAAAATAATGGACTATTCCCTGATTATTGAAACAGAAGACCTGCTCTGTCCTGGGGTTATCTATGCTCCTGGAATTGCTGTTGGAGCCTTTTGCCAAATACCATGATTTTAGTTTTCTGGTACTTGAGTTCCTGTCCTTCATTCTTTGCCCAGTTTGGTCATATTGTTTCCTAATATGAGAAAATTGTTGCTATAAAAACGTTTTATAGCAACCCAATTGATGTGCTTGAAAATCTGAAAAACGATTATTGGGAAGGCTTGATTTGTCCCATTGTAAAGAACTAAACTTCTTGTACGGATATCATTCAAATTTAATGAATTAGTAGAAAGCAGTCTGATATTCTGCTGAATCCAAAGCATCCTGCTCCTGAATAGAATTTTGGCATTTACATAAAGGAGGCCTAAATGCTTATAAATACAGTACCACAAATTGATAGTACCTCCCGCTTCTATGTTATTAGAAACAATTTAGTATTGCTGAATTGTTTCTAGTAACATACATACTTGTGCACAAACATTTAATATGTTGGTGAAGGAGCAAAACCAAGTGGAATTAATTGAATTTCTGAAGAAGATCCTAACACTTGAAGAATATGGCATTTATCAGGATGGAAAGTTCTTTCATGACAAGTGTAATGAGAAAGTCTGTAGGTTTCATCTTCTCTATGGGTCTGGCCCTGCCTGCTTACGTCTGTTACAGGGAATATTTCACCTGTCATCTTTTTTTCCAATTCCTGTTTATGAGAGACAAAAGGCTCCCGCAATCTGTATTTCTCTTCTGGTAGATAAAAGGATAAAATTTAGAAAATGAAAATGTATGTAGTACAGCTTCAAACCTTTCTTGGAATATAGAACAATCTCATGAATTTAATTAATTGATTTTAACAAAATCAAATTTTATTTTAGAAAAGTAAGTACTGTACTAAAAACACCAAGAATACAAACATTTAAAATTGGAGAAAAAAATAAAGCAACTGCAATGCTCTATTAGACCACAAGATGGTAATGGGATATTACAGTTGGTTGGTTGTTTCCTAACTCAAAAAAAAAAAAAAAAGGGATGGAGAGCTTTGAAAAAAAGATAGTATCCGAATGAACATGAACAACTTAAAACTGCATCCGTGTTATGAAAATTCTCTTTTTGTGGATACTGGTAGTTTGCAAATGCTGAATAGGTTCCATTTATTGAAGCTGACCTTTGAAGTGTCTTTGAAAGAAATATGGAATCATGGCTAAATGAAAAACTGAATTTGTGAAATAAATATTACAGTCTCATAAATGTACATACACGCTATAAGAAGTACATCTTGCTTAATGACACTGGCTTTATCCAGTCTATATAGCTTATGTTAGGAGTCAGGAATTCCACACAAGAAAAGAAACATTATTCAGAAAATAAGAAAGATTGAAGAATCATATCTTCAAGTTACAGCAGTGACAGTACATTTTTCATTTTCCATTTTTTTAACCCTCTGAACTTTCAAAATGTTCTGTAGCATTTGGCAATGCCAGTATTGTTCTTGATCCCAAAGCCCAGTTTAATAGTGAAATTTCTTCCCATCTAACACAGACAATAACATACACAACTTTTTTAACATGGTTGTTTAAGTGTTTGAAAACAAGCCACAAGAGGGAAAAAAAAACCTTTATGTTCATATATCTGCAAAACAAACTCAGAGAAAGTATTTCCATTATACTTTCAAAAACACAGCTTTGTATACACTGCAGCTTTTCATCATCTTTGCAGTATTTTGGCTCATATCTGTTTTATGGATCAGTTATAATTTTACATAAATGAATGTTAGAATGTATGTTTATGAAACATTTTCCCACATGCTTGGGAAAGTGAAAGCTGCAACATATGGAATTCTTGATGCTCTATGAGCTTGGTTGTTCGCTTGCAGATGTTTCATGATACAACTAGGTAAAATCAGTGTGAGTGAGCATGGAGTATGCTGCCTGTTTTATATATTTAGTAGATTGTCCTGCAACTTTGGTGGGGAAGTGGTTTCCTGTTTCAAGACCACGTTTGCCTTTTTCACATTGCAAAAGCATTCTTGGAAACAAAAATCCAGATTCTTTTCTGCTCACCCATGGTCAATCTGGAAATGGTTAGGTAGAATTTCTGGAATATATCATGTCTGCTTTGGGTTTTAAACAAAACATACTTTCCATTTTGTGTACACAGCTAAATAGTATAAACCAAATTGTATGCTACATTAAAAGTTGAACTTAATGAGATTGTAATAGCACATATTATCAAAACCTGGCTGAGTCCAGAAAGCAGGGCGGGATAGCCATTTTGGAGGTTTATGCAGCTGGTTTTCATCAGCCAAGATCTCAGTAGGGTTGGAAGTGTGGCAACTGTCATCCAGGAATCTCTTAAGGCTTTCAGCAGCACTATACCATAACTTACTGGATAAGACCTTGTTCATTAAATTGTACCAGTATGCCCGCTGCATAGCAACCTCTCTGCCTAAGCTCCTTGACTCCATTTTTGGGTTGGCAATGGAGTTCCCCAGAGTTATGACCTTAGTGGACTTTAATCTGCTTTTTCTTGTAGTGAGTCTGAAATGCTTAGGAATTCATGAACACTATGATGGCCATAGACCTATATCAGGTCATCCAGAGCTCAAGACAGGATGTGGTTACACACTGGATCTGGTGTTCTTATTGGAGCAGTGACTATGTGATCTGAAATTGGGACAACTCTTAGTGTCTCCCTCATCATGGTCAGATTATACCCTGATTACCATGGGATTCTCTACTACCACTATCCACTGCAGGGAAGCTGGATCTATTAGACTGATCCACCCCCAGTAGCTGATGGACCCAGATAGGTTTCAGAAGGAGCTGGGGGTTGTTCCTGTTGGTCTGCAAATTCACTCACAGGTGGATGCTGGTCTTGACGCAGATCAGAGGAGATAACTGGGGAGAGGTCTTGCCCAGTTATCTGGGAACAAAGCGAACCTGTTGGGCTGAAAGTGCTCAGGTGCCTTAAGACTCTGAGCTCAGCAATCTGCTGTTTAGATCCATGCTCCTCTGACTTATTAAAGTGGCCCAGGAGTTATGTTGGGTTCTACTAGTAAATTCTTATTTGAATAGGGGTTGTCCCTTTATTTCTTAAAAGGACCTTGGCTTACCACCTCCCAAAAAGCCATCACTGGACCCCACTGTACTAGACAATTTTCAGCCAATATCTAACCTCCCCTGGTTAGATGGAAAAGTGATTGAAGTGATTATATAACAGTTTCAGAGACCTTGGATGAAACAGATTGGATCTTCTTTAGTCAGGATTCAGACCTAGGTATGGGATGGAAATAATATTGGTTGCACTTTTCAACGATCACTGGTGAGGGTAGGATATGGGTTGTTCATCTATCCTTTTTCTACTAAAATTTGTGCCTTTTGATACCATCAATCCTTCTGGATTGGCTTAGAGAATTGGAGGTGGGCAGTACTGTGTTGTGCTGGTTTTCCTCCTTTCTTCAGGCTTGATTCCAGTTGGTGGTGATTTGGGAGGGAGATTTCACCCTCAGTCCATTCTGTGGGGAGTGCCATAGGATTTGGTGCTCTCTCTGCTCTTATTCAGCATCTACATGAGGCTTCTGAGTGAGCTCATCCATCACTACGGAGGTACAAATGGTACAACTCTGCGCTTGTTGAATTAAGCAATGCCATGGACATCTTATTTTGGAGCTTGGAAGGTTTGATTGACTAAATGGGGAACTACAGTCTTGCCTTAAACCTTGGCAGGACTGAGTGGTTTGGGTTTTGGGATCTGCTGGTTCCTGGAGTTGTCCAGTTTTAGGATTGTGCCTGTTCCCATATCAAAGGGCTCTGTTCATGGTCAGTCATGAGCTAGCCACCTTCCAATTGGGCTACTGTAGTGCACTCTATATTAGGCTATCTTTGAAGAGTATCTGAAAGTTTCAGCTGGCACAGAATGCAATGGCACGGGTAGTTATGTGCATTCCTAGAGAAGCAGATGTTACATCTCTGCTCTGCAAGCTGCAATGGTTGCTGGTTTGCTTACAAATCCAAAGTGCTGATTTTGACCTTTAAAGTCCTTCATGGCATGGAGTTAGATTATTTGAAGAACTGTCTATTCCCAATTATATCTGCCTTTTCATCAGATCTGACAAAAGAGGCATGCTAGAGGTCTCATCTGCTAGGGAGCTACACCTGGTGGGTCTCAAGGTCAGACCTATAGTTTTCTTCTATGCCTCCCAGAGTTACTTTTTTGTCAGATGGACGGCCATATAAATTTGATGAATAAATAAATAGAAACAGCTACTGCAGGAAAAAAAAACGTAATCATGTTATGTTTAGTAAGGACAATTAATTATCCTATAAAGAGAAATGGGGAATTGTGACCATCTGTATATTTGTTGTATCACAACATCTAACATTATTATCCATAATACTTAGACCTGCAAAGAGTTGTAATACAATTATGGAAGGCTGCAGGTTCCAACACACACGTACTCTAAAACTGTTATTTGCACCCAGAAGTAATAATTTCCCAAAGAATAGTTTAGAAAAGGGGCAGTTTGCACCAGGACTGAACTAACAGAACTAAATGCCCTGTCTGATAGACTTCAGTCCAAATTATCCCTTCTTCCTAGCAAATACTTGTTTCCAATATATTAATACACTTTGTTCCTAAAAAGTTTTTTTTTATTCTCTGGTTTCTGAATATTTTTCAAGATATATTTTCTTCTGGCACATTCAGTGACCGAAAAGCAGGTCCATTTGTTTAAAAGCAGGAGTGATATTTTGCAATTATTCTTTATTTTTATGCATAAAGCTGATTCAAATATTTGGCCCACTCTGTTGCCTTAAAAAATCCACTACCATCAGGCCTCAGTTGCTGGTGTTCATCTGTTTCAATCTGGTATTTAAATTTATTTCAATAACTTTGAGTCATTGTTGACTTGTGGCAATTGCCTGCACAACTGCCTAAAATTTTCTTGGTAAGGTTTCAGAAATGGTTTACTATTGCTTTCTTCCTAGAAGTAAGAAAGACTGACTGGCCCATGTCACCCAGATGGCTTTGTATCTAAGGTCTAGAATTCATGTTCTCCTGGTTTCTAGCCTGATGCCTGAACCACTACGCCATACTGGTTCTCACATCACTTTTACCATCCCATTATTGCAGCTAATAATTTTCGTAATTTTAAGAGAAATGGGGTAGCGGCTTCACCCACAACTTTTCAGAGGATCCAACCATAGTCCATAGAATTTACATATAATAATCTGTACAAATCACTTTCTCTTGAGATGAAGCTGGCAGTTTTTTTTCATAAGAAAACTCTTTAAATGATGTATAAATAAAGGATAAATAAAGGAAGCAGATTTGGGTGCAGCAAAATATAATACAAAATAGTTTTGTTTTCATATTATCTAAAAGAATATCACAAGAAGATAAATGAAAGTATTTATTGTGAAATCTTGTTTCCAAGAAGAAATAACACAAAATACTATACAAGATTATTGTAGGTGAGGCAAAAGATTTTTTTTAAAATTTTAATTATTTTTTTAGCATAAAAGCTTACAGCATACAAGAAAGGAGCTTTGGTTAAATAGTATGGAATGTCAGTGTTGAGGACTGTTACTTTAATTCCAAAAAGGCCATCTTTGGGCTAAATGGGCTCAAGCAAATAATTTATACTCCAAAATATTTTAAGTATGTAATAATTCTGGATTTCTATGTGAACATGAAATTGTCCAACAAAAAGTGACCTGCCAAAAAGTGTAAATTAATCCAGTATTTCAACCAGCAAAGTTGTATGCAGGAACCTTCTTCTTCGTATGATTACTCTACAATATGGTCAGTACATAAAATTTGGAATTATTTTACAGTAAAAAGTGAGAAACCTTTGAAAATGCTGTACATCCTTGATAATAGGGAGACATGGAGGGACTCCCAAAACAGAATGGATTCTCCTGTAGCTGGAGACATCTGAATTTAGTAGCCCAAGTATCTTAGCATCAGCATGTCAAAGGTGCATTTTCTAGGTCAATAGATGGGCTGCAATAATTATGGATTGAAGAACATCTTGAAATTGTGGGTAGAATCTTCAAAATAAATTGGTAAATCAGCTAAAAAAAATACAGATCTTATGCAGAAGATATGACATACTAGTAGAACTCTTCTTGACACCAGACTGCAAAATGGAAGACCATGAGTTCAACTCCTGCCTTAAGCTCAAAGTGAGCTTGTGACCTTGGGCCAGTCACTCTTTCTCAGCCCTAGGAAGAAGGCAGTGGGAGGCACATCTGAAAATCTTTGCCAAACAAACTTTAGGGACTTGTCTAGGCAGTCACCAAAGTGAACAGTGGCTTAAAGGCATGTGCATGCATGCGCACAAACATAGACATATCTTTGAAAGACTACTGGAATGGCCTGGGTGTCACTGCACATTATATTAATATTTTCTACAGTGAAAACAAAAGGCAGTTAAATATTCACACTAATTCATTAAATATGTGAATCAATCTGAACAAAAGATAATCCTCAAAGTCAATTGGGTTCTTGACAACATAAATAGGCTGACATCATGGTGATTCATTGTAGCTGGAGGGTTAAAACAGGAAGGTCTGAGATATTTAAGGCACCAGCACTTAGGACTGCCATTAAAGAGTACTGTATTGCCTTAACTTAAAAATCAAGCAACTGGAGTAAGCTTGCAGCAGTTTATACGGAAAAATGTGGAAGCAGCATCCAGGAGCATGAGTCTACTGGGCCAGCATTCTCTGGTGCAAGGGTTGTCAAAACTACAGAGAAAACAGAAGCAATAACCACTTTTTATTAGAAAAATAAAATTAGAAAATATATTAGAAAGCAATTAGAAAATATATTAGAAAGCACAGGTAATCCTTCTTTGGTGATCACAGATGGGGCCAGCAACTTGGTTGTTAAGTAACTGCTAAGTGAAATCATCTGGGCTCACAATCTTACTTCAACTTCCCTGTGCTTTATAGACATGCAAAGGTAAAAAATGTGAGGACTGGTTGTAAAATTACTTTTTTCATCACTGTTGTAACTGATTGGTTGCTAAACAAGGTAGTTGCTAAATGGAGACTACCTGTATGGATAAAAAGAAAAAAAATGAACATTTAAAAATGTGTAGTTACTTGTCCAATGGAAAGTAGCCATGCCCCATTAATAATGCAAAACTATGAAACCACTTGTATCTAAACATGCCCTGGCAAAGTCTTCCTGCTGTATCCTCACAATGCAGCTTTCCTCTCACATACCCAACTTATGAATCTGTTTAGCTATATGTCACATAGCTAAAATCCTGAAGGAAAGTCATGTAACTGGAACAGAGTGAACAGAATCAATGTACTGAGCACATATCAGGTGAGTTATTTTCTGCGGATTCAGCCTTGGAGAAAGGTGGCAACTGCTCCGTTAACCACTGAAGATTTGCCATCTAATTCCTCTGAGGTCGAGGTGTGTATTTGTAGTTCTCAGAGACTGGGCAGGTAACTTTTCCAACTCTATCAGCACCACGTTTTACTATCTCAGCCTAAGTTCTGAGTTCCCAGAACATGTCAAAGCATATTCATCAGACAGCTGGGTGCCTTCAGCATCTTTCACTGGGCTGGCTAGTTTGGGGGTCAATGTCTGCGAATGCAGCCAAGAAAGAGGGAGCCAGAGAGCATATGCTTCCCTTTCCTTCGGCGCTGTTTTCTCGCCACCGGCCGGCAACTCCAGCCTTCCCTTGCTGGAGCGCCGGCGGCGAACACCCCTCGGGCTCCCGTTCGCAAAAAACGCCAAGCCGGTTACCGCGAAAGGAAACCCCCCGCACGCTCACTAATAAGCCCTCTTTCCGGGCAAAAAAGGACAAAGACCCGCATCACCCAGCGGCGTGCCAAAAATGCAGCTTCTGGCGAACTGACCCACGGATTGATTCTGCCGTTCGCAGAATTCCAAAGTCCAATTCCAAACTCCTGCGGCGCCGGCTGGCAGCCCTGGAGGCCGTGCAAACTCTCCGGTGAGGTCCTGCGTTTGTCGTCATCCACCTCCGGCTTCAGGGGCCCCGAACAGTCCTCGAAAGACCTCGGTTCCCATGACGCCTAATTTCTGAGCACATGTGAAGCATCTGCTTTCTCCTTAAATAAGGTCCGTAACACCTCCGCCGATGCGTTTCCGATCCCTGCGTGTCTTTAAGAGAAGAGGAGGCGAACAGAGGTGGATTGTCAGATACGGGTAAATGCGCGGGGTTTTTCTCAGCGCGAGAGCGCGGTTCGTGGGAAAAGAGCTGCACCGGCTGAATTTCTACCAGTCCCGCGTGGCTACGAAGAGTCCGTCTCCGCCGGGCTGCGAAAGAGAACGGAAGAAAGCGGGGCGCAAACGCCAAGCCCAGCTCACCGGACAGGCTTGCCCAAGTCCTGGGCTCTCCCGAAACTAACTCCCTAACCGTCCTGGGCTCTCCCGAAACTCTGAATCAGAAATGCCCGGCCCGCGAGCTGGTAAGCAGCTCGCCCCGCGAAAAAGCCTGGCCACGGGGCGCGCTGCCAACGCAGCTCCCGCGCAGCTGCCTTAGGATGGCGCCGCGCGCTGACGGGAGGCGCAAGCTCCTTCCCGGCGGCAGCGGAGCAGGAGAGTCAGGGAGCGAGGCAGGGCGGCAGCGGCGCGCCAGCCGGGGCAGCGAGCGCGAAGGAGGGGGCGAGGAGCGGCGCGTCCACCGGCGGGAGGTGGGAAAGGTTTCGTGGGCGCCGCGCGCGGCTCCGCCTCCGCCTTCCCGGCCGGGTGCGGGGCCGAGGGCGATGGAGCCAGCCGCGCTCCGCCGGCACCATGACTCTCGTCCGCGTCTTGCGGGCCGCGGCGCTCTTGCTTGTCGGGATGCTCCCTGAAGGCGGCAGCTCCGCGGCTGGCCGCTTCGCTTCCCCCTCTTACTTGCCGGTGCCCCCGCGGGGCCCGGTCCCAGCGCAGCCGCGCTCCCCGCCGCTCCAGCCCCTGCAGCCCGCCGGCGGGGGCGGCTGTCCGCGGAGCGGCGGCCGCTTCGTCAACGTGACCGAGTTCGGCGCCGGGTGCTTGCCCTGGGCGGAGGTGCCCGCCTTCTTGGAAAGGACGCCGCAGGGCAAAGGGCTGCGCGGGCAGCGCAACTTTTGCAGAAACCCGGACGGCAGGAGCAGGCCCTGGTGCTTCTACCGAAACGACCGCGGCAGGGTTGACTGGAGCTACTGTGACTGCAGGCAAGGTGAGCGGCGTACGCGATCTCCGGCCAGCTGTCATCTCCTGCAGAGAATGCGCCCGTGGGAACCGCCCTTCCGCACGCGTGTCCGGGCACTGAAGGGGAAACTGCTTTGTCTCTGGTATATTCTCCCGAATATATTTTGTTCGAAATCATGCGGCATGGTCCATGCCTCCTGGGTTAGTACGCCAACAGTTAACACTTGCCATTAATTCTGCAGTCTTTACAAGAAGTAAAGTTAAACGTCTCTGCTTTACAGAAGCAAGAGAAAACACACAGACACTGACGTCTTCATTAAATGAGGACATCCTTCAGCACCCTCTAGTGTCTATGACTGTCTTAAAACTCTAGTTTGGATTGGGATGAGAACAGAGATATTTGCTGCAGTAGTCTATAGGAATGTCCTCCTTTATATCTGTGAAACGTTCAAGATTATAAGTTTATCAAAAGCGGAATGATGCTTCCCTGCCCTCTTAATAGTGCAAAAACAGTTGCTTGGAACAGCAGTACTGAACACTTGGCTTGGAATAATTTAATCTGCAAGAAAAGATTTCCAGGGCAGGACAGTAATTGCTTCACTGCAGAACATTTTTGCTTCTATTTCCTGTATTGGTTTGATTATGTTTCTGTTTAATCTCTCTGGTTGTCATGTGTATGTTACATGGTGAGCATTTATAAAGATATAAAGCTCTGTTCATAGACTCTGAAATGGCCTTTGTGCTGATGAATAAGGTACAGGGATCATTAGGGATAGAGAAACTATGGCTTCCCAAATACTGCTTAATTACAACCCCCAGCTATCCCAGACAGATTGGCATTAGTGAAAGCTGTAAGGAATTCACTTGATCAGTATCTGCACAATTGGCTTTTTATTTGCACTACTGAGTGCTGACTTGACCATTACAGAGAGTGTTTGCTTGTGATACATTCTTATATCATGTACTTTCATAAAGTACGACATTTTTGTCTATTTTGTATGTTATTTACTTACTATTGTATATTTCAGTGCCACTTGCATGTATACACGATTGTGAGTTTGTAAATAAGTCATAATATTCCAGTGTTCACAGAATAAGGCTATACAATTTAATTATTTGGACACAATAAATTTTCTTTCAGTATCAAGTAACTCTCTGTCCACTTAGTGATCAGAATCAATTTGCTTTTCTTCGGAAAGGCTGCTAGATTATGAATACTTAGAACATGTGACAAGATGCACACTGGAGAACAGAAAAAGCAGGTTTGTTCCTGCACAATGGAAGAAGATACTTGTCCTTTAGGGTGACTCAAGTTACCTCCAGTGCACCTCCAGTTGCTTTAGTTACACTCAATCACTAGAATTGGGGGACAAACTTTAAAAAAAGCATTTACTTAGGGCCACAAGATATGCATCTTGTTTGAACCCAGTGCTTCCAAAGATTATGCATATATGAAGTACATCTGTTTAAAATTTCATAGCCTGAAGATGGGTTGCATATTAGTTGTTTCCATAAAGACACCACCAGATTTTTTTTAAACAACTAGCCTGGAATGGGAGAAAAGTGGTTTTGGAGAACCCTAAAATCTTCATTTGGCAAGTAGATTTGTTTGGTCCCTTCTGCCCAAGACCAAGATTATATGCCAGGTTATGCCCATTTGTCTCATTTATAGTATCCACACTGTGGACTGACCTTCTTGGTCCTAATCAGTACTTTGTTGATTAAAACTGCATTCCATACTACGGCTTTTATATGAGGTTCCATGCATCAAGAAGCATCTGAAAGATAAAAGCATCTGATTTCATTTGGTCTTGCAACAGCACCAACAAACTTTGAAATTGTTGCTTGTTGGGGCTTGTTTATTTTTTTGCTTGTAATACAATAAAATGCCAGAGAGAGGATGAGTGAGCAGGAGGGACCTAAAGTGATTTGGTTTTAATTACTGCAGTCAGTTGGACCTCTATTACAAAGCTAGTTGAATTTACAATTACCAGATTGAAGAAAAGTGTGCCTCCATGTGCATTTTGATGTAAACCTGTAAATATCTTGTACATCAGAAATAAATGCTAAGGCTAGTGGTTTTATATCACTTAATTCTGATGTTTTGCGAACAGGTTTCCAATAAAAAGGCTAAAATGTGGAGTCTTTGGTGCTCTCTGAATTTGGTTGTTTGCTTGCAGACCTGTCTAACTAGGTAACATCATCAGTATTAATCAGCATGGGTTTATGCCCTGTTTATATATATTAGTTTCCCCTGCCATCGTTGGTGGGAGTGTAGTTTTCTTTGTGGTTCCTTGATTAGGTATTGTTTTCTGTTTGTCTGTTTGTCTGGTGTTAATCCTTGCTTATCTGAGTGCTGGCTCTAGAGAAAATGTATTCTGGAGTTTATTTTCTTCTTAGCTTTTTTGTTTAGCTTTTGAATGGTAAATATGTTTTCTCTCTGTGTGTCTATTGATGGCTGATTTGCCTAAATGCCAAGCTTCCAGTATTTTCTAGGGGTTTTTTTGGATTTAGCTTGGAAAAGGATGCTCACAGTTTCCCAGTTGGAACTATGGTTGAATACATCCATTTATTGTGAAATTAAGGAGTTTTCAGCATGTCTTCTGACTAGTGTTTGGTGTTAATGAATGGTCTTTGCTAATCTTCTGCTTGCTTGTTCTTTATAGCATCTGTTACAATCCTTACAGTTGGTATTGTAGATGATTCCTTTTTTTTTTCTTCTTGCATCTTTTAGTTTACTTAAGATGGAGGGCTTTAGTTTACCAGGACATTTACTGTTAATTGAGAACAGTGCTTGGATACATAATATTAGGAAAGAATCAGACATCATCCTAGACCAGCTTAGCTATTTAAACAGAATAATGTATAAAGACTAAAACTTGAATATGGAAATATATGAATTGTAATTCTTTTCCTAACACTAAGTGTTCTCCTAACTGTAGACCGGGAATACCAGGTACCATTTTTATACAAGTCCTAATAAGGTCTCATTTCTCTTATCCCCAGCCCACTGCTAAGTTAGCTTAAAGATTTTTGAGCTGTTGGGTTTTTAAAGTAGCGTGTTTTCTTTTTTTATTAATATCATTTTGGCTGGGGATATTATCTATCACACTTTATTGATGGTGTGGTTGCTTACATAGACATATAATCTGCCCATACTTTACGTTTTCATTAATAGGCCCCTTCCTCTTTGGTTACTGAGAATTGCCCTCCATAGACATTTTGACTTTGTGCTCGCCGAAAATTGCCTATTATGTTGGTAGATTTTTTTTTCAGAAGGACAATATTTGATGAGATGAACAAAGCAAAGGTAATATACTGATTGCTTTCAGTAATTTATGCCAAATAAAATATGTGAGGACAGCATCAGTGACCTGCCTTATCACCGTGGCAGACTAGGTTTGGAAATCAGAACCACAACGGTAATGCTGTCATATTTTCAGTGGTTCAATATTCAATGATTAGTGGAGAGCACTTTACATCAAGATTATTATTTTCAGCTCAGTGTTTTACATGGATTATTATTTCAAAGAAGTCTCATTGATCAACAAAATTATGATCTGTTAATACTATGAATATGACATTTAAAACAAGGGTACAGTTAATATGTGTAATGCTTTGGGACTTCCACATTTTAGAAGAAATGAATGTGAAGTAACTCTGATGTTTTCATCTGAAGGGAATTAATAACTATAGCATAAATAAATACCATTTATTAACATTTAGCAGTGTTTAGAAAATATCAGAACTACCTGCAAGTTTTTTCTTGCTCATCTTCTCTTGCCTATACGTAGCGTCTCATCTTGCCTCATCCAGAACACTTGGCAGTTAAGTGTTAGTAGAAGAAATCTTATTTATGCTAGTCTGAATTCCCTTTCCAGTTTGCATTGGAAACTGTAACAAGAGCTTCTCCAAAAGGTAACAGAAAGCATCAGATGCTTCTATTTGGGATTGATCCAAAGGAGCTCTTGTTGCAAGGCTGAATATATACTGCTTGAATTGGTTCTTGATGACTTCAGGTTTAAGTTTGGGTGCAGTTCAGAGAAAAACACATGCAAATCAGATATGCAGAAGAATGGTTACCTGAAGTAACTTCTATAGTAATTTATTTTTTTCCACAAAGACATCGGAACAACTCCTTATTCCAATATTCCCCTGAAACAAAACTGAAGTAGCAGACTTTTCTGTTCCAAGCTAGTTCACTTTCCCCTGCCCTCCATTTTGTTCTTCACTCCCCCCCCCATATTGTGTTTATATTAACTATTTCAGTAAAACTCTGTCAAACCTATGTTGGATCTTCATTGGGATTTCCTTTGGATTTTGCATCATCACTTTATCAGTAGTTTTTCAAATGTAACTGCTGCTTGATGAACATACTTTTAATAAATATAGCACAATATTTTATGGGATTATAATGCATAATGTAATTAAGGACTACATATGCAGGGTTCACAACTGTTCTATAATTAGTGGACATTATAGTATATAATGTATATAGTATATATAGTGTATACTACCCCAATTAGTGCAGCATAATAGAACATAATGCTGCAAGTGGGAACATAGTGGTGGAAGTCTGGGAGACAGCTTTGCAGTTTCAAGTACAGTAGAATTTCAGATTGCGAGCACTTCAGTTCACAAGATTTTTGTAAAATGAGCAAACATTTTTAATAAAATTTAATTCGGTTAATGAGCGACAACTCGCCAGACGAGCAAGCTTTGCACAATAACCTATGCGTCATCAGCACACTCTGTATTTCTCATTCAGGCAGCATCTGCGCAAGAGTTCTGTTGACACTGCCACATGCATTTTCCCCCATTACTTGTCAGTGTGCTGAACTGTGAGCCTGTGTGTGTATGGAAAGCCCCATTAAGAAGTGCAAAAAGAAAGGTGATAAGAAGGCGATGATTATGGTAGACCTGAAGAAGGAAATTATCGAGAGGCACGAAAGAGGTGTGTGTGTGATTGACCTTTCAAGAATGTACAGCAAGTTGACATTGACGATTTGCACCATCCTGAAGAAGAAAGAAGAGCTAAAGAGGCTAGATCCAGCAAAAGGAGTCACCAGAATAACCAAGCAATGCCCACGTGTACT
Source organism: Acrochordus granulatus (assembly GCA_032468055.1). Taxonomy (NCBI): domain Eukaryota; kingdom Metazoa; phylum Chordata; class Lepidosauria; order Squamata; family Acrochordidae; genus Acrochordus; species Acrochordus granulatus. The sequence continues at coordinate 89,354 of JANHZU010004613.1, forward strand.
AGAAGATGTAGAAAAGTTGCTTCTTGTATGGCTTAATGAGAAGCAATTAGCAGGTAATACAGTGATTGAGAACATGATCTGTGAGAAGGCAAGGGCGTTGTATGCAGATCTCATACAAAGTCGACAGAAGAAGAAGCAGATTTCAAGGCAAGCTGGGGATGGTTCAATAAGTTTAAGAAGAGAAGTGGCATCCATAGTGTTCTGAGGCATGGAG
>JANHZU010004614.1:0-13720 GCA_032468055.1 Acrochordus granulatus
CCCCGTGACCCCTTGGACCATGGATTTTTACAGACTCATTTTGGTGACTATATGCTCTGTTGATTCTTTTGCCACTTTACCAAATCTGCTCTTCAAAACATTTGATGATTTTTCAGTTTGGGCCTTTATTGTATTAGTTCAAACAACTTGCTTTTAAGCAGCCCAAATTTGTTTCTTTTTTAAATGGTCCAGTTGTAAGCCAGGCTTTATCTTCATCTACTTTTCCCTTGACCTTTTGTAGAAATTGACCATGTGATCCTTTTCCTTGCCAACTTTCTTTTTTCTTTTTGTCTGTTTTTATTACATTCTTTTGACACTCCTTTTCCCCTTCAGTTCTAATTTTTACCTTGTAACAGTGCTGTTCTTGGCTATCTTTTATATAATCAGCAAATTCATGCTTTTCTTCTTCAACAGTTTGCTTGCTTGAAGTAAACGTCTGCCTCCATTTCTTCCAGGAAAGTAAAATCCATTAATATCACTGCAAGAACAAAATGCATAGGAAAAATGAAATCAGTTTTCTTGTTTCTTGGTCCACATTTCTGATTCAGTTTGTGTCCAGTTAATAATTCCAGCAGTGTATTATATTTTTATTATTATTCCCTTCCTAGAGCAAGATTGCACTAAATAAATCACAGATTCATGACAGTATGAATGGTATGAAATTCATTGGAAACTGCTTATTCTTGTTTGTATAGCCTCTAATTCCCCCAAGTTGTTCTTAGTAATTTGTTAAGTTGTTTTAGTAACTTGTGTGTATAAAGAAAGAAGCCTTAAAAAGTAATTTTATTGTCATTTCTCATTGAATAAATAATACTGTAATCAGTTAACACTGTATTATGTTGCACTGGATTGTTTGCAAGCACAATCAGGCTAGTATACGTTAGGAATGAACATTTGAAACACTGTAAATAGAATTTTGTCCAAACAATTTGCATTCTTAAATTATTATATTATTGTCATTATTAACATGCGGAGTTTGTTTCATTCATAACATTAAAGGCATTTAATGCAGAAAATACTTCATTAAATACCTTCAGTTTTAAAAACTGGCAGATTCAAAGCTCCTGACAAAGGATAATCCCCTAGACCTTGAGATATACTGTAATAATTTAAGGAGATGCACTTTTTTGAACTGCAGATTACTGGTTTAATAAAAGGTCATTGAGTTACCAAATATAAGGCAAAGTCTGCTCTGCTGAATTTTACTCTGCATTTGGAACAGGCTTTGCATTGGAGATAAAATAAAAATAAGCATGCTATGCTATCTGGAAGGGAAAAAAACACACTATTGTGATGTAAAATGGAATTGATTCAATCTCAGAATTTGATAGACTTTTATACTTGCATAGGCATCTTATTTGTATCAAATCTGGAGACCACTCATCTCACTATTCAAGTGGACATTTATTAAATTAAAACATTGATTTCAATTAGCTCTTTGACTCAAAGCAGCATTTTGAATCAGATCTTTAGTTATCCATACATTCAGACCTTTACTAATTCGCACATCCAAACCTTTCACATGCTAGCATTATAAGGTTGCCTCAGAATATTAGAAATTAATTTATGAAAAAAAAATAGGAAACATCATAAAATGATTCATCAGACATTTTACTTTTGTTATTGACCTGCAAAATTTTTTTGAAAAGCAGAGTTGTATTTAACTTGCAGAATATCAATGCCACTCATGCACAACAAATTTATTAGAACAAAACAAACTATAAAATCACATAGTAATACAACTAAAATTATAATTTTAAGAATTTTCAGCATAAAAAATTAATATATAAAAGCTTAAGCAATTTCAGCTGAATAATTACATGATTATTTAGAATAATAGGATACCATAATTATCAGCCTAACGTGTAGAACCATTATAATGCTAAAATCTATGGAAAAAGGTAATTAATAAAGGTAATTACAACGAAAAGAAAATGCAGTGATGTATATAAATAATGGGAATACATAAGGGTGATTATGGTTTAGCAATTAAAAGTTAGAATCCAATAATAAGGACTGTTTATTTACAATTAATAGTAAAGACATAATCCATTGTTGTAGAATAGTGATTAAATGGACAAATGCATATGAAATATTTTCAATGGAGAATAACTAAGAAGTGTTTATTGTACAAACTACGGAGCCATATTTGGCTATTGAAGTAGCATCAGATTGATCTGGTAGTAACAATTTGAGGTAGAAGAAATCTGTGCAGCCCAGGTGGTTGGTGATGAATGGGAATAGTAATTCCTGGTGAGCAACCGCATAGAAGCAATATACAATATAATATGATCCACTGTTTCAATTGTTTTCCTACTACTTGGGCACAATCTCTACTCAAAAGGGATTTTCCGTATATTCCCTCATTGACTACTGCTGGAGAAGCATTGAATCTGGACAGACTAAGGTGGTTGTATTTACTAAGTGGCATATTAATTTCCCTCATATTTGACAGATGAACAATATCCAAATTATGGAGACAAAAGCCTAAAAAACCTAGATATCTCTTTACAATTATCTGCCTAGAAATTTCAGTCCTCAAAATCTTCCCCCACCCACAACATAGTTCTGACACAATAACCAGCTACAGAAATTGATGTATACCTACAGCAGTGAAACTTCTCAAAGCTAAAGTACTAAGCCTTTTGCTGTAGGACACTTACTGCTGTGTGTGTGTCTAAACATAGCCTTGGGCTACAAGCAGTTCAGTCCAAATTACTGAAACCTTTGCTTCAAGTTCTTCGCTCAGCTGTAAATGCATTTCTCTGGTTAGAATTTCAATGTATCTTTGCTGAGGCTCAGATGAGCCTCTGCTTGTTAAAGCGTTGGTTCAAACAAATCAGTCGTGGGGAATAACTCCAGTCCAGCTTGTGCTAATAGACTAGTATAATTCCCTGTGGAAGAAACAAATAATATACCATCTAATGTGCACTAACAGATGTGATCTCTGTCATACCATTTTTCTCTACTGGGCTACAAGAAAGCCAAGAGAGATGTCCCACAGAGACTTTTTGATCTTGATGTATAAAGCAATAGCTTTAATTCATCAAATCTATGCTACAATGAGCTTCTGTATCCATCTTTCATTATTTCCAAAAAAAAAAAATTACATGTTTGCAGCTTCATATTAGAGGTACGCATGCTGGCATGCTTAGATGCTCTGCCTCTAACAGTATTGACTGACAGATTCAATCATGTCCCTGTCCAGAGCAATTATGTATATGTTCACACAATGAAATAGAGACACAGGTGTACTTTTGAAAGAATTTATATAACTACTACTACAACAACAACAACAAAAAAGAATCAAGCAAGCGAGTGTATTCTCGGTGATGCTCCATGGAAGCAAAAGCTGTATTTTAAAGAGTATTAGAAAGAGTGGTGATGCCTTTCAACTTTGGTGTTGTAGAAGACTCTTGAGAATAACATGGACAGCTAAGAAAATTGATGGATCATTGAACAAATCAACACAGAGTTCTCACATGAGGAACAAATGACCAGGTGCAAATTATTCGATTTCAGACACATTTATACAAAGACCCAGATTTTTGGAAAAGATCTAATGCTGGAAAAGGAACAAGAAGATGACCAGCAACAAGGAAGGTGGACTCAGTTACAGAGCAATAAGTGTACCTTTGGGAGACATTAAAAAAAAGGCTAGGGGTAGAGATTCAAAAAAATCTGTGTTGTCATAGACTAAGGGTAGAGATTTGAGAAAATCTACATTCTCACTAGGAGCTGAAAGTAACCCAATGACACGTAATCAACCAATAAATGTATCAATCTTGTGGAACACAGTTAATTTCTCCCCTAATCAAAATGCCTTCAATAAGTCCCAACAAGCAACTGTATGCACAGTTGGGACCACAACCATGCACTTTCTAAGAAGGTGACCACATTTTGTGTAATAACGAAGTGACTGAATGACTTGGGTTGGAACATAACAAAGGGGTGTCGAGCTTCTGCTCTGAATATACTTTTAGCCTGGATTTTGTATCTATATGCCTCTATGCCTGTAAATTCCTCAATAAATAAGTAACAAAGTATATTTATGATTTGCATTCACGCTGCAAATAGGAGATAAATGATCAATGCACTCAACTTCTATGAACTGGACTATAAAATTAAGGCACTCCCCGTCCGATGTTAAAAGATGCACTACAAAATGTTTCCCTCACGTTTCTCAGAGAATTTTCTGGGCTTGAAGCAAATAGGGGAGTTAACGAATAAAGGATATGTGGTTCCAGTTCTATTAACATTGATGCCTGCAAGCTACATAGTGACAAATAGCCAGAAATTCAGCTTCTGAGTTGAGCTTATTAAGTAGTCTTGCTCCAATGTTGCAAAGTGTTTGTATAAATGATCAATCATCCAGGGCAAGACTTATTCTAATTTTTCTGGCAGTGAAACCTAAAATTATTTGTGAGTCATTTATCACCCATATTAAAATGTTCTGTTGTGGAATAGCAGTTCAGTATTATTTCTCAACCCTTAACCAAAGGCTTATTCAGTCAGCCCCAGAATTTGGATTTCTAATAAGCATTCCTACTGAGTTTTTGGCTAGAAAAGAAGGGACCAGCATTTGAAATCTGGCTCGGTGTATCTTGATGGTAAAATCTCTCTGGCTTAATTTTACATTTGAATATGTCCAGAAGGCTTTGCACTTCATCATTTAACATGTTAGTGTTAACTGCATTCAATAAGTAAGTTGATGATTTGATGAATATAACAGCTTCTAACCCCAGAGTCAGCTTTTGATGATACGCATAGAGTCCCCATAAGCTTGTGATACAGTATCCATATATATCCATTGTAATAACTCTCTTTTAACAGAGACTAAGAAATAATTCAAGATGTAATGATTCACGATGGTAATGAAAACATAAGGAACACCACAAATTCTAGTTTATGCCAACACCTTCTTTCTTTCTATTGCAACCACTCTTGCTTCGATACATATCTTGCTTTGGTACATAGCTTTTGTACTATAAACTTCTAATATTTTTCTCTTTCTGAAGCTGTCATCAGCTCCATCTAAATACAGATTTCTCAATCCTCTCCTTCCTCTTGACCCATTCATTCTCCCTTTTCCATTTGCTTTGTGATTCAGGTTCATTCCTTCTTTCTATATGATCAAACCACTTTGTGTACTTCTCCTTACTGGTCATTCACTTTTGTACTCAGACCACATTCATTTAGCATTTATTCATTCTTTACCTCCGCTCTTCTCTCTTTACCTTGCACATTTCTCAGTTAATCCATTCCCTCTGCATTCAACTCTATTCCTGCTCCACCTGCAGTATCTAACTTTCTCTTACATATGACAAAATGTGCCAAAGCATCAACTTCATTATAATAATTTTCAGATTTGCCACTTGGTATCTAGTGATCAGTGCAAAAATTTTATATCCCATCAGTGAAAAATGCCCCTTAATTCTTTCTTCCAACAATGTTCACAGGAGAGATGTGGGTTTCTTGCACTGATCTTCATGACGAGATACCCAAGTGATACATTTGAGATCGACATCTACAGTGGGAATAGGATATTCTGGGAATAGGATATTCTATACAGCTTTAATTTCTACCCTTAACTTATAAGGCTTAGGGTAAAGTTAAGAAAGCAAGTGATATCAGACGAACAGGTGGCTAGATTTTCTGCTCTCTTTCCCTTCTCTAATGATTAGTAAGTGTGTGTCAACAGGCAATCTTCTAAATCCTGAACAAATAATATACCTTGCTACTAAGGTAAATGAAATGCAAATAAAAACATTTCATTATGAAAATAAAAAAATATGGTTATTTTCTTAATTCATATGGATATAACTCAAATCTCCAAGTTCCTATGTACTATATTAATGCACCTATTCAGAACAATAAAGCTTCTAGATAGATTTATTTTTATTTATTGTTGGGAGAAAAGAAATGAAACAGTTTCCTGTCAAACTCCCTTTATGCTAATATCAGTAGATATCAGCAAAATATTTAATCATACAATTGTATAAATTACCATGAATTCTTACTGAAAATGCTAAGCAAGAGAAATGAGAATTTGTAGAAGGAATTTTCTCCTCTCTTTTTTTACTGTAGTTTTTAAATTAAATCCTGGCTGAAAAATGAACTCTTTATCAATCTCATGGATAGGAGAAATTGCCTCTTTTTATGATGCAAGCAAGGTAAAATGTTATTTAGAGACAGATGATACATTGGCCAATAAAAATGTTTATATTCTGAATTTGATAGAACACCAAACATATTTGTATGTCAACAGGCAATCTTCTAAATCCTTTACAAATGATACTACTAACTACTAAGAGTGTTATAGTATTTCAATATTGAAATTTGCAATGTATTTAATTTGGCAATACTATGTTTCAGTTTAAAAACATAAACATTTGAATATTGGGGTAATTCACACGCAAACACATATATACACATACAAATGCATATAATTAGGATAAAGTATGCACAAACATGAAAAATGCACCCATAGGAAATTATATCCAAAAATATAAGCAATAGGCAAGACCATAATAGTGTATAAAAATCATGTGATTGTGTTCTCTTATGGACTAAAGACATAAACTGAAATGCAGTAGAAAAAAGGCTGAAGAACAGCTTTTTATGGGTAAAATGAACCTCTGTGCTAGCTGTGTAGTCTATGTTGTAGGAAAATTAGGATGAGTTTGATAATTCCTCTCTTAAGTCTTGATCTTCTGCTCTGTTGCCTTGCATCTAGAGAAAGAACAGACACCAGCAATTTTTCTCCACTAATTTTGACTTCTTTAAGAGAAGTGGTCAACTATAGTACTTCTATAGTACAATTATAGTTGGATAGCCAACTGTGTCTTTTGCAAGTCTTGTTCCTGAGAAGGTACCAAACCCTCTTCATTAGATATCTCCATGACCAGATATGGGGGGAAAAAATCAAAAACATCTGCATGTCACCAGTAGTAATCTATTAACTATTTCTGCTTTCTTTCATGCATATTTTATTTACTAGTCATGAATGTTTGTTTTATTATTTTTACAAGAAATGGTCTTCTTTGTCCATTGCAACTCATCAACCCAGCCAATCAATCAATCAATCTTGCCACCTACCAGCAAGCTGTCAGTAGACAAGATGTGCCAGAATCGTGGTGTTAATTGTTATTTTTAAAGTATCACGATTCTAAGAAAATGTTGCAAAGAAGTTCAAGCTATGCCTCATTTTCTGATGAACATCAGGCCAGAAAAGCCTGGCCACTTTGGTTAGGAAGTTCCATCTAACTTAGTATATCTAACAAGCCAAGCAAGGTGAATTTTGATTAAATACTGTTTGGGTACCATCTGTATAGGATACACAGGGAAACCAAAAAATATGGAAAATGGAGTGCTAATAAACTTTTGTACCATACAAAGAAAACTGCATGGATCTGATTTGGTAAGTCACTAGGATTCAAAGTTGCCTTGGAGGATTTGATTATTCTATCCTTTCCTGTTTAATTACTTAGTCAGCATACAGCCAACAAACCAAAGGATTGCCTACTATTAATCAATCCATTAATAATAGAAAATACACTCAGTCACGATCCATCCATGTGTACAGAATTGATCTAGAAGAAAGTCCATTGTCTTTGTAGGATGCTGTTGTTACATGGGCCATCTTCTTTGTAGAAACCCATAATAGATTTTATGCATGAAACAGAAAAATGAACTTACAATTTATGGTTTTGATAATAGATCATAGAAAAAGAGAAGTATGTTGTAAGCATAGAGTAAGAGCCAAATTTACAAATGAATTTACAACTTCTGCAAAGAAAATCAGAAGCAATTTTTTCTTTCTTTTCTTTTTTTTTTATGGTTCCCTTTATCATACTTCTCCTTGATTTTTTTTTTCTTCCTTTTCTTTGTCTTAGTTTATATTATTTTGGGGATAGTTGTTATGTTTTTTTTTAATATGAAGATAATAAAAATATCACTGGGCTTGTGGTTGTGACTGGTTCTTCTGCTAGTGTTATTTTTTTCTCTTGAATAAGGAAATATTGTTTCAGCCCAGCAAATTTAAAACAGCAATTATTTGCCATTGGATGGCAGCCTAAATGTGGAATTACTATTATGTAAGTATTAGAAATTTGGCCAACACTGGAAGTTTGCTGTCCCTGTTGAGTGGGAAAGATATCCTGATAAGAGAAAAAAAAATTAAGTGCATCTGTTCATATTTTTTAGCTAATACCTTCACCTTCAGACAACCTCCTTTCAGACTGCCTTGTTCACAGAAATATGGATTTTGCTTGTGATTTTTTTCTCCTTAATTTTGCTTTTCACAAATACAGAAAAGGGATGTATGTTCTGGAATAAACTGACTGAAAACTGAGTATTTGTTCAGCAAGCAACACTGATAAGCTGATTGTTCTCCATGTTTGGTGAGAAAGAGCAAACTCTGATCAGCTGACATTTATTTATTAGATTATTATCCCACTGTTATTAAATTATAAGTATATCAGGTGGTGAACATATGTAACATTAATTCTTCTTCCTCTTATTTCTTCTCAAAACAACCCTGTGAAGTAGATTGGGCTGAGAGAGAGAGCAACTGGCCCAAAGTCACCCAGCCAGTTTTCACATTCTCTCCAGCAGCCTATATCCAGATAAACAGAGATTAACACTAGACGTTAATTAGTAAACAGAGATTAACACTAGACGTGAAGTAAAAACAAATATCCTAATTAAGGAACAACCAAGGAATAAACCACATCTTCATCAACACTGGCAAGGCAAGTTCCTGTATATAAAAAAAGATCAAACACCACATTTGTGAGAGGATGATGCTACTGTACTAGTTGGATAATGAAACATTTGCAAGAAAAGAACCCGGCTCAGAGAGCACCAAGGATTCTAGTGTTCAACACTGAACTATGATGTTTTCTTCTACTGGAATTTTTTACAAGATTTGTTGACATAACTATGTAAACAAGTCCATGGTTCCAGAACTTGATGTCCAAATGGATTTATAAAGAGTAAAAACAACCTTGTTCAATTAGGATTAGATGAAAGAATAAGAGACAGGAAGGGAGATCATCTGCAAAAACCACTCAAGCTGATAGATGTCATCCAGAAAAAAATAATTCTTACAGTCTTGTGAACTTGATATATCTCATATATATCTTGGTCCTTATTTGCAGATAATGGAATTTAATATAATCATCACTAATCATTAACTTTCCTCTTCCATTTAGAATAATGAAATGATTCTTTCATTTCAATGTCCAGTTGAAACACAGATCTAAGAAAGTCCTGGATAATTAGCTAGGAGATAAGTACCTAAACAGTCCTGGATAATAATTGGTATTTCAATGGGAAACCATCAAGAGCATAAGAAAACCCCAGAGTCTAGATTAGACTGAGAAATTTAAAAAGACAATCCTGAAAGAAAGCAACAACAATCTATTGTTGCCAGCATAAGAACATGGAGATAGCCAAAGAGTAGGCTTTGCTTCGAAAGAGATTTTGCTTCTGTCTCTTATAAGAAACAGCATTAAAATTTGCCTTCCCATTCGTATTTATGCAGTATTCCCATATTGGATAGTGGTAAGTATCATGTATATAAAATCAATATATTTTCTGCTTGAGGAAATAAGGGGAAAAAAGAGCTAGTTTCTATCCCCATTGTGGCAATTAAGAAAAAAAAAACTTAACAATTTAGGTTGATTTGATTTAAAAAAAAATAGTCTGGATTATCTTCAACTCAGAGGAAAACAGAATCTGCTCCAGTCCATCTGTTACTCGCCAAGTTTCCTTTCTTTGTTCATTTAATTGATGAGGTTCCAAAATGGGTATAGAGATAGAATCACGTGCCGATAACAACAATAAAAGTTGTTAGGTTATACCAATGTACTTCTATGACCATCTTTGCCACATATGGAAAATAACATATTTGATTATCTTGGTTCTTGGTGAAAAGAATCAGAAATCTGGTAGCATTAATTTTCCAAGGGATATTTTATCAGAGTTGTGATTTTTGTTGCCACTATGGATATGACAGCTCTCCTGCTACAATATCTTAACTTGTATCAATGTCTGGAATATATACTTTTCAAAGAATCATTTTTCATCCCATTAATCCATTGCATTAGCAGCTCCTTATAATTTCTTGCTTATGATTCCTTTTATAAATGTCTCAGATGACAGTCAACAGCCATATTCATAGTCCTTCTGAACTGTTTCATTGATGGGAAACAATAAAAAGCAAGAAGGAAACTGGAAAAAAAGTGGTAGGGAAGGGAAAAGAACTTGTTTCCAAAGTAGAAAGCAGGCCTGGATTGATGGATAGATTGACTGATAGATCCAATAGAAAATAATATCCGTAGCTCAGGATTGAACTGTGGAGTTCTTGTTGCACTCAGGGCACTTTTGATGTTCCTTTGTTGGTTACTGAAATGTCTGCAAGAAAACAACCAAGGTCAAAGAGCACCAAGAAAACCGCAGTTTGTTATTTTTTGCCAAGAACATTCAATGGGTATAACTTCCCATGGACAAACTATACATAGTTTTCAAATGCATACAGTACTGTATACATAAATACAACATTTGATTACCTAAATACAGCAATGATCTTCAAAACAAAAAAGTAAAGGCAATCCTGCTAAAAGTGTGATAGAAAGATAAACTTTACCCTTATTTACAGTTTAGTGAAATTCAAACAGTTTACAGAAGGTGCAAGCAACTTAGGGTTTTCTTTGTCCAAAGCTCATGTTGAGAATTTAAACTAGAATCCAAAACAGCCAGAAGTGATGGGAAAAATATGAATGTGAAAAAAGTAAATTGTGGGTGATTAAAACAAGTCTACTATACAGTATTATTCCAAGAGTAGTCACCAAAATTTCCAGTATATCAGTTTTGCAGTATCATAGCCACATAGAACAGGAACAGGCTGTTTAGAGCATTGACTACAACTTAGTGCTCAGTGCAGGGATCCAAATTAATCTCTCCAGCAAAAGGAGATCATCCTGTCCTTTGGTAACCTGTTCTTCTGCATATTGGTCGAATTGTTGGGAAGTTTGGTTTACATCCAACCATAATTGCCCATCCTTTCATTTAAGACAATATTCTGTGCCTTGATAAGTGAGACAATCGGGAAAAGGCACTGAACTTCTTTTCTAGGCATCATTTTAGATCCTGGGAAAAATATTGTCATATCCCGACCACCACAATCCTTCCTCAAGACTAAATAGATTTAGCATTTCCTTGTAAGATTGAATTTGTAATCTTCTATTGTTCTTCTTTACACTTGTTCCAGTTTCTCCAAATCTTTTTTAAACTATAGGGGCCAGGACTGCATGCAGTGCTTGAAGCAGGATCATCTGATATTTGCTATACCTGATCATTGTAGGATACGGTAAAATTATTATCTACTAGATTTGAAAAGAATATTTGATTGAGATAGTTTAATATTTCATTTCCAAATTTTGGAGCAAAGGATGATTGAGGTTATTTGGTCGTGCATTATTATTACCAAACAAGATTTCCTCTATCATATAATTTAATATAAAATAATTTAATTTATTTTTCCTATCTAAAAATTGCATCACAACATAGTATAGATATTAAAAAATGGAAATGTAACAAGGAGACATAAAAATATGGTCAGTACTTCCAACCATTATCCAACATTTTTTTTTCTGGTCTGACAAATGTATTGTCATATTTGGATCAACACAGTTATATTCTTTTCTGAGATCGACAGTGCAGAATAATCATAGACAATGGTTAGATAATTAATTTAAGATGGCTTTTTCCCCTCCTCCTCCTCCTTTTCCTCTTCCTCCACCTCTCTTCTTCTTCCTCATCTGTCTTTTCTTCTTTTTCTCTTCTTTTCTCCTCCTCCTCCTCCTCCTTCATATCAGAACATTTAAAGGATTTAGAGAAAAACTGGAAAATATTTTGCCAATTGTATTTATTGCCTCTGTTAATATTAAAAGTTAATATTAGAAGTTCATAAGATGAACTCAAAAGCAACTTTTTGCTTACATTAATCAAAGACAGCGGCAGGGGACACAGTTGGATTAAAGCAATAAAAATTAAGAAATTCAAGCATCCATTTTTGCATTGCTTTGTTTAATTTTAGCTGGTCATTTTATGCTTCTTGTTCATCATTATCCTGGTCCCAGGATGAATTCCAGATGGACTAATTTCTTTTTTAAGAATTTATTTAACATGGCCTTTTTCTCTTCTTCTTCTTCACATTGTCAAAACATTTAATGAATTTAGAGAAAAGCTGAAAAAGTTTTTGTAAGATTAGTACAATTCCCTGCAGGGTTTCTGTCATAAACCAGTTACCAGTGCATATCAACAAAGCAACATCCTCAAGATAATGTGGATATTCTTGCCTGGACAAGCTCTTGCTCAAAATTACAAAAACAATTAAAATTTTTGAGTAGGTTATCATACTATTTTCCTTTCTGCTATTGTACTTTTGTGAATTTACAGGAGATGGAATATAGCTCTGTCTTGGCATCAGAAAAGCAGTTATGTTTAGAAGTATTTATTTCCACGTTTCCAAGAATACAGACATATGAACAAATGTTTAGATTTGTTATAACTTGGGTTGACGTCATTTTTCATGGCAACATAAAATACAATCAATCCATAGAAATATTTTTGTATCCCCTATTTAAGTTATATCTTGATAAACCTCAAGGCAACCAATATATCTTTAACTGTGACATTACCTAGCATTGTGGAAAATACAGATAAAGCAAAATTCATATTGGACTATTAACCTGGAACACATTTTGATGTTTCAATTTCAGTGAAAATTTCAATGAAAATTCCCCCAGCCTTTTGGACCATCATCTAGATATGTTTGTCTCACTGGATGATTCCAATTTTATCATTTCATAAATAATGAAACCCAATTTTAGGTACTATAGAAAGCAGAAAGTATTACTTCTCAATTACAGCACCTTAGAGAATTAAAAGCTTCAATACTGCTCTAAAGGGATTGAATGTGAACAAAGTCAGGTTATTCTTATTTATACAATTTGCAGGATGGTAGGTGATCAAAATCCCCCCCTTAAGCCACATCATAGATATGGTGCACACATAAAAAAGAGATAAGGTTTCCCTCCGATGGTTGCATGCCCTATCTTTTTTGAAACCACCTGGGGGTGTTCCTGCACTACATATATATAGAGAACATATATCTAGGGACACTACATCACTACACACACACATAAACTAGTGTATACACACACACACACACACACACATGAAACAATTTTCTCTTATCCCAATTTCATATCCTTTTCCTTGTTGACTCCCTTGATTCATCCCTCCTCTGTGCAAAGACTGAAAATACGTGTTTCCATTATGCTACTTTTGGCTTAATTCCTACACAGGGTTAACACCCAGCATATGTATGGGGATTACATTTCCAAGGATTCCCAGCCAGCATATCCAATTAATATAAGAATTAGGGGCAGCATCCCCAAGGATTTTTGAAAAAGGTGTTTTGAGGAACAGTGTAATGAAATTATGTGAGATGAAAATAAGGAGTTGTTATAAGTCGGGATAAGTAGATCACAACTGAAAGGACAGTAGTCAACTCACTATGATAGCTTCTGAAGGTCCCAGTGTCCTCATACTGATGTTGATACTTGCCTTTATTTATTCTTTTGCTTATCCTGGTGTGCGGATACTATATCACAATTATTTGCACATCTTACAAATTACAAAAGCCGCT
>JANHZU010004614.1:35027-50331 GCA_032468055.1 Acrochordus granulatus
CTCTTCTCTTCTCTTCTCTTCTCTTCTCTTCTCTTCTCTTCTCTTCTCTTCTCTTCTCTTCTCTTCTCTTCTCTGCTTCAATGAACTGATTGTGTGCAGAAGTAGTCCCTTTGCTTGTGGAAACAATAAAAAAAAGAAAATGTGGTTCTGTGTTTTAAAGGGGAGTTTGAAGATGGCATGCGCTTTTTAAGCATCCCTATAATAAATATTTCATTTAGTTCTTATCCCCAGGCAAGAATTAGAATTCCAGGATTACTCTGTGGATTTTCATTTTGAAAAACAGGTTAGTACTTCAATGGGAAACTCCTAGGAAATCAGTACTATTGAGTCTGACTTGAAGGAAACTTTACATTTATCTTTAGATTGTATGCTCACTGCAGTATATGTGCTCCTCATGCGTTTTGTTTGCTTTCCACTGTTGAGAGATCAGAAACTGCAATGTCTTTCTTCTCCATTTCTGACCTTGTATATAATTATTCTCTTAGCAGAAATAGCTGACTGGCATAAATCAATAGCAGTCCAAGCAACTCCATTGGAGAGCCTCTATATAACAAACTGGCATCTTTATTTTGTTAAAATCTGGAGGCATTTTTTAAATTGTAGCAGGCAAAAAGTTAGAGTTAGTTTGTAGATTAAGTATACGTGTATTTAATCCTCCATCATGGTTGCTAGGAGAGATTCAGCGTTGAACTAACCCTTTACTTGCAGGCTTGATGAGATCTCTCGTCATGTCTGTTCTTGTGTCAAGAGCTTTGGTCAGCTTAGCAAATGATTGGAATTTTGCAGTTATAATGAGAAATTAAAAACAGCTACAAAAGCTCTGAAAATGTACTACCTAAAAACAAAAACAAAAAACAAAACACCGTGCCAAACCAGGTGTTTGAAAGCAATAAATATTACATCTTCCTTGTCTTCCAACAAAACTAGCAAATGAAATAAACCAGGATTTGCGCAAATCAGGAATTTCAAACTTACCCCTCCCACAAATGCTCATAAAACTTTTTCATAATCCCATAGAAGAAACAGATTTCAAATAATACTTGGACTGCTTTGAGATGGTGCATGTGGGCTTCAAATTACTTTTTGACTGATACAAAAATTGAACCAAATTTTGCTTCTTTTACTAGTTGGCAGCATTTGACATGTGAGAAAAATGAGTGGGCACAAAAGATCAGTCAGCAAACAGTTTGGACTGATGCCATTTTATAATGGCAATGTTATCTAATTTTAAACTTTGGGCTTCAGCAAGTACAAAGAAAATAGAAAGGCATAATAAGGTGGCATTGTGTTTTGACGGAAAAATGAACTGTGTTCCTTTTGTATCAAGTTATTTTATTCAAGTGCCATGATACCACGTTCTAGAAGTGCATGAGATTTGTCAGAAACTTCAGGATTGAATGTTCAATAAATAAATAAACTGAAGTCACTAACATCATAATTTGTATATTAAACTCTCTGCCCTTTTCAAATAAAAGATCTGCTCTGGATTGCTGCTATGAGCATAAGAAAGGGATGCTTTCTTTTGAAAGCAATTTGAATTTCCTATTTCACTTCCATTAGTATTTACCTCAGCTGGCAACATTAATTATTTTATTCAAACAGCAGTGTTGGGTGAGAAGAGTAAAAAAAAGAGATATCCTCCTTCAGTCCTTTTTTTTTTTACATTACTTGATTTCCTCCTATCATGTACAGGTTTTTTTTAACTCTGTCAATGCAGGTCTCAAGCCCAGATTAAAAAAGAGGAGAGTTGGGTGTCAAGCTAGCAACTTGGTTTCATAAAAAATTAATACCGCTACAGAAACAGCAAATGAAAATCAAAGAAGTCAAGTAATGGGACACAGAGAAGATAGGCATCTTATAACAATGTTGGAGCAAAGCCAGCAGGTTGCCCAACACTTGTTGGGTTTGTTCTTCAGTGAGAGAGATCTCACATGAAGACTTTGTTCACCATGTTCACCAAAGAAATTCCAGCCATTGACCTATCATGGGAAAAGGCCAAATTCATCACAATTGACCAAGCTCACTGGAAATCACTTGCCACCCAATGCACCATATGGTGCCAGAAGAACTAAAACTAAGATGGAGAATTTCATTCATCAGTTTTTTTTTCGAATTGATCTTACATCTAGCTATAACCTATGTATGGCTTTCATAAAATTTATACAAGGCACAGAAGGTATGTTATGGATTCCATCAATTTAAGAATTCTGACTGGCAGGATCCAGGAAGAGATCCTACTCTGCCATTGGTTCTACCCTATGGAATATTTTTCCCCAAAATGTGAGGTGTACCCACCCTGCTGCTCTTCTGGAAAGAAGTGAAAATAATGGTTCTGTGCCCTTGCATGGGGAACCCAGAGAAGGGCTGGCTGGCTGGTACCCTGAGAGCCCTTCCTTGCACTTTTAATTTATTTCTAACATTTTTAAAAATCATTTGTGTCTCTTTTTTTAATTGTTTAACTTTTGCATACTGTTTTTATATCTTAATATTTTATTGTATACCATCCACCATGGAGTTGTTCTGTGAGAGACATGGGCAGTTTAAAAATATGAAAAATAGATAACTAAACTTATATCAGCAGAAGCGTAGCCATTATACATTGTACAAGTGTACCTCATTCAACTTTAAGTGGTATTAGACATTCCTCATTGAGGCTGGCTGATACTGGAAAGCTAAGCCATCTTGATGGGGGAAATCTCAGCAGCCCTTATGATGGGAGTTGACTTGATGGACATGGGATACAAGGGATAAGGGTTAAATTTAATTTAAGGCTTAAAGTTAATTTTCCTCTCCCTCCCCTCTGAATAAGACCTAAATTAGGCTCAGTAGCATATAGACTCCAAAAAGGTTCTTGCCCAATTAATACTCTGCCTTCCAACTATAAACATAAAAAAAAACAGAAGCATTAAGTAAAGGAGAAGAAGTATGTAACATTCCATATCTAGCCTGATTTGGTGATGCCATATATCAAGACACCTGCAACTGGAGATCCACCATGAGCAAGCAGAAAAGAGATCTTACTGATAGAACCAAAAGAGATCTTACTGATAGAAGGAACTACAGTTTTTGGTGGACAAATCAAATGTTGGCAAGGACAACTCGACAAATATACAGGAATCCCAGAAGTGAGTTATTTTTCTTCTTCTCATTTTCCACCCTTGGATAGAAACAAGTACAGAAATGGAAGCACAGAAAGAAATTGCAAATGTGAAGGAGGGACGCAGATAAAACAATGTAAAAATAGAATAAAAAATTGTCTGTATATGTAGTTTGTTACACTAAGGCCAGTGTACATATGTAATGAATTAATTAATATCACAATAGAAAACAGGTCCAGCAAGAACCTTTTCTTCTTCCTCTGTCTTTCGCAAAGAAATAAAAGGCATCTTTTAGCAGAGTATTTTTCATTTCTAAAACTGAGGAGAACAGACAAAAGTTTGTCAGTTGCAACAATTTATTTTTATTTATTTATTTAAATGATTTGAAAGGCATCGACATGTAGCTTTTAAAAATGGATGCCTTGGGTAAATAAAAATGGCTTGCTCTTCTTACAGATTGCTTTGGTTCATCGCTCAGTCAGCCAGCCAGCAGATGTTTAGAGTGGCTTTGGCATTTTGTCCATCTACTGAGTTCTTCCCAAGGACCTGACATAGGCAGATGTTGTTAGATGGTGTTAAATTTATGATTTAATATATCAGGATGTAAGATGCTCCAGGTAATGCTGCCTTTGGCAATTGATTAATGGTGATTGACAAGTGTTGCTCCAATTGTTTTGGAATTGCACCCAAGGACCCTATTACTGTTGATACCACCTTTAATTTTTGCCACTGTTGTTCTATTTCTGTTTGCAGGTCTTTGTATTTTGTGATTTTCTCCAGTTCTTTCTCTTTATTTTTATGATTGTTTTAGTGATTTATCTAGTGGTCTACAATAAGCATAGTAACCAAAATAGAGATGACCTAGATTGTCAGCCAACATCTCTGTGATAAAAAGTTCTACCAGTTTCAGAAAATAATAAGGATTGTATCTAAGAAAGAAAAAAAAATAAATATCAGGAGGGGAAGAAAAGAGAAATCTTTGAGATCTATCACATACAAATAATACCTTGTCTCTGTAGCTTGTCACCCCCTCCTCATCAATGACACATCACTGGCAGCAAATCAACAGGGATATATGGCAAATTCTGAATGCATAAATTTCTTTGGTTCCTTTTCTAAAATAAAGTTGTTAGTTTTTTCTTGTTCCAGTTTTAGTCCTTAAGGAGGAAGTCACATTCAATATATATATATATATATCATCAATATATATATATATATCAATATATGTTATATATATATAACAGTTCTATATATATATACTATATGTCCACCCTTTGCTACCTCCTCACCACATTCCAGTGGTGTCCAGTCCACCACATGTCCAGTCCTACAACATTCTGCAATGTGCATGTTATGTGAGCTAGATCAATGGCTTGGGTCTTAGAAGTTGTAATTTAGTAGGGAGTCCAGAGAGACTGAAGTAGGGTAAAACAATCTCAATCTATCATTGGACTCAGGGGACATTTAAATGCCATGATACCAAGTTATTTTGAGTTATATTTATTTATTAAATTTCTATGCCGCCAAAATCCGAAGACTCTTGGCGGAGTTATATGGTAGCAATTCACATCAAAATCATTGAAGTCCCATAGTTTTACATAGATCTGGGTCATTTGGAAAACATGTTTATTTGTCTGAGATGGAGGAGATGGAGGTAGCTTCCGTTTTGATCCTGGATCTCAAGAAATTTTAGATTCCAATCTTATTTCTCTAGAGCTCTAATATTCTGCAAAGACCTGAAGACCAGATCCTCAAAACAGTTCTTTGCAGTTTGAAAGCCAGTGTAACTGTCTGAGAACTGGCAAATACCTGTGCCAGAAAATATGAAGATAATCAGAAATAAGAAATATGTAAGTGTTTTAACTGCCTGAAAATCATATATAATAAGTCTCAGTGACAGGCCAAACCTGTGAAGGG
Organism: Acrochordus granulatus; assembly: GCA_032468055.1. NCBI lineage: Eukaryota > Metazoa > Chordata > Lepidosauria > Squamata > Acrochordidae > Acrochordus > Acrochordus granulatus. The sequence continues at coordinate 40,043 of JANHZU010004614.1, forward strand.
TTTTCAGTTCTCAGTGTGAAAGGGGATTTGTCTATCCAAACATGTGAAGTCTGGCCCTGGCAGATGTCGCAGAGGAGACTGATCAACAGTTTAGTGGTCAAGAAGGCAGGGCCAGCATGTGATGTAGAATGCTAAGAGCGCAATAAGACTTTAGATGTTTTGGTCATCCACTGCAGCAGGAGAGTCTAACCATACCACTTGATTAAGGTCTCTTGCCAAAACACTGTACATGGACGTTCCACTTAAAATGTCATCATGCATTTTAATAGAAACATAGGTTTCTGTTATACAATTCATCTTCATCTATAACTTATAATTATAACCAAGCCCTGCATCAATGGGAGAGTAGTGAAGCAACAGCTGGGGATGACCACTTGCAGTTGTAGTCACAAACCCTGCTGATGGGCAGTCCTTGGGCCAGGAGTCATCCATCTCAGTGCCCAGCAAGAGATGTCCAGTAGCATCCAGGATAACTGGTCAGCCATTTCTAGGATAGCACTGCTATTGCATGTAGTAGGAAAAGAGTACTACCCATACATTTTCTCAAAATTTCATGATTAAAAATTATTATTGTGCTGTTTAACAAGATGGCATAGGTTATCTTCTTTATCCAAGCATACACAAACTCTCATTAAGAACGCCTTAATAAAACCAGGTTTTAACTGATGAAGTAAGAAATGCTTTTTGAATATGTGCTTAACTATGTTTTAATTAGCTTGTTTGCAGGTTTTTGTTGCTTTGTCTTTCTATACCTTTCATGAACACCATTCAATGACCGAAAGGAAACAGGCCAATCTTATAATAAATATTTTCTACACATACACACATCTTTAAAAATTCTAAAATGAACTACTAAATGCAACTGGGTTAAATGGAAATAAATGATTAAGTGGGTTAAATGGAAATAAATGAAATGATCTAATTTGCATATTAGTTAAAAAAAGTAAAGGTTTCTGTGAGGGAAACCAGGACTGAACCATGTGTGAAAAGGAGATTCAGGCTTGATTCAAGTGAAAAAGGGTGTCCTCCAGGAGAACCATTTGAGGCCAAAGCTCCCAAGGTCAGGAGCTTTGGCCTCAGAAAGAGAAATTCTTTTAAGCACACAGGGCCTTTAAAACAGTAGATTAGAATATCTTTTATTTGTCTCATTTCTTTTGATCCCAATATTAATTTATCCTTCTGTGGTCATCTTCAGACAACTCTGGCTCTTCGGCTACGAAACATGATGAGCATCATCCTGTAAGGTCAGACACAAATGAAAGGGGAAACTATGGAGAAAACCAGGACTGAACCATGTGTGAAAAGGTGGATCAGCCTTGAGTCATTATGCATGATCAAGCGAAGGAAGGGCATCCCCCAGAAGGACTGTTAGATATAACCCAAGGTCAGGAGCTTTGGCTCTCAGAAGGAGAAATTAATGTTGGGATCAAAAGAAATGAGACAAACAAAAGTTATTCTAATCCACTGTTTTAAAGGCTCTGTGTGCTTCTCTTTCTGAGGACAAAGCTCCTGATCTTGGGTTATATCGAATGGTCCTCCTGGAGGACACCCTTTCTTCACTTGACTCAAGCCTGAATCCCCTTTTCACACATGGTTCAGTCCTGATTTCCCTTACAGAAACCTTTACCTTTTTTTGACTAATATGCAAATTAGACCATTTTTATGAGGCCCATAAAAATCAGTAGAGTGACTCTATTACTGTATTTGTGCTGACGCCTCTAGACTATTGTTCTCTGATACCTCTGAGAGTTTCCCAGTCTTATCTCTGGATTGCGTACATTCATAATGCATTTCTTATCAACATCACTATTAAAGGTAACATTTCCTTGATGACAAAAAATATATTGTACTAATCTGAATTGGATTCCAGAAAGCAAATAACATTTGCTTTCCACAGTCAATGCAAATGAATATGCTAGTTCTTTACTAACTCTAGTATTAAAATCAGAGCTTTCTTCCTGCCCTACATCCCATATCATTAAAGCACATTGCAAAGATGGTTTCCAATATCTAATTAATAAAACATGACAGGGTGTGAATTATCATGTAATCATTCATATTTATGCACAGTGTTCAGGACATTAAATCCCTGCTTTTAAATCAAAATATCTCTGTATGTTTTCTGGAAAGCTTCTGTTTAAAAATTCTGGCTGCCACCATAAACTTTAAGCTTAACTAATCAGCGAAGATGCTTCTCTTGACTTTCAAATGTTTCCTGATAGTGGGGGAAAGTGGAAGAAATATAAGTCCATCTTCCATAAATCTAGTCCAGATTTTTAGAATTTAATACAAATATTACTCAAGTGCTTCATGCTTTGTTGGTTTATGAGTCATGGCTGCAACATCCTCTTATGATAGTTGTCCAATTCGACATTAAAAAATGAAAAAATAAAAACCTCACAAAGGTATCAGAGAACAATAGTCTAGAGGACTCAGCACAAATAAAGAAAATTTAATTTTATATGTCAGTAATGTTGGAATTTGGTACCTTTTTTATCTGCATGACTTGTTGGAAGATTTTTACTCTTTGGAACCATAGGAATAAATCAATATCAAATCATCTATAGCCATCTCAGTTCTTTGACCTCTCTACATTTAAAGTTGCTGGGAAATACATTCTTGTTGCATCTAATAAATGGACTTCTATCACAAGGGATCCATTAGCTGAAAACTGTTTTCCAATCTTCCAAAGGTTTTCATCCCCCATCTCACTCCTAAAATGCATCAGAATTTCTTTAGAATTGCTGATCTTTTTAAGGCTGCATTATTGATGTGAGATGACCAGCACTGTTGTTGTTGACTTTACAATTACTTGTTTTTTCATTGTTACTTAACCAAGCTGATGTCCCCTGGTTCTTGATGATGCTTTCTTCTGGGAAGTAATTAAAGAATAGGGAACCAGGAAAATTGCAGATCAATTCAGTTGTAGCTGTCTAATGAAAGACACATCTTTTAACTCACCCCACAACAAACATATAATAAGGGCATCCTGAGAATTTCACCATGGTTTCTTTCCCTTAAAAAAGCAACTCTTTTCCACCAAATTGCCTGAAAATGGTTGAAATAAAAAAAATCCTGAAGACAATTTCAGTTCAGCTCTGGGTTTCCTGGGCCTCATAATATTCCCATAATCCTTGCACATTTTATACTTAGGTTATTTTCATAGCAGCTGAGCTGCTGTGTATGTCCTTTCGCAGATCCCAAGAACTGAAATTAGGCTAGGATCCTTAGTCTGTTGTCTCTTGCTTTCCTCATAGTAAATCTGTGAAGAAATGAAATGAAAACATTTTAGTTATTTTTGGTTTAATTTTAGGATTGCTTCAGAGATGTTCACAGGATCTATCACTTTCAGGGAATTTGATAAAGCAGCATTTCATTGGGATGAAAACTCTGTCCCTTTCACACACATGTATGATATTGGAACACATACGCAAAAGGAATGGAATTTGCAACAGGTTAGTGTGATACTAAAGTTCCTTATTTGCTCTTGCATCTTTCTGCTATTTGTTTTTTATTTTCATCTGAGACTTCTTCATAGAAAGGACAAAAAGCTCACTACAGGAGACTCATAAAGGCAAGGGAATTTTAAAAAAAATCTTGAGAAAAAAAAATCCAATTAGGTCATTTGTGAATGAGCCTCAGTTCAATTAAATTATTCAAACTGAAATCTGAAAAATTTTATTGATGTCAGCCTGGAACTGGTTAAACTAATCCCATTCCTATGCTGATTTCTAAAAGACAAAATTTTGGCAGGGTTGTTAAAAGTAAACTTCCATTTCTTTCTCAGCAAATATTACCATATTGTACTTTGGAAATATAAGTAGTCTATGGAAATCCATTTAGGATTTTTTAAAGTAGTTCTTAACTGAAAGAGTTTGCAAAGATAGTAAGACTTACATTCAAAAGAAGAAGAAAGTATAGTAAAATAAATGTGAAAAAGAAAAAAAGTAATTAATAAATAAAATAAAAAAGAGAAGAGAAGAAAGCATGTCTTCCTCTTGGCAGTTATACATATACTCAAATCATTCTCTCTAAGATTTCATCATAATTCCCTTTTTTCTATAATCTATTCTTTCTAATCATAAAACCCAAAATGATTTCCTCTCTTTAGCAAAAAGTCCATGAAGGGTTTCCAGTCATTGATAAATGTTAATAATGACCTTTCTCTAATCACAGACTGCCCATCTAAACAACTTCTATCAGTTTAATCAACCATTCCTCGATGGGGAATAATGCTGAATCTTTCCATCTTTATAATTTTGCCACTGTAATAATTATAATTATTTATCATTATATTAATTTATAATTATTATTTTGCTGCAGGAATTATATATTGAAGTAAGCTTCTATGGATCTTTTGTAACTGTTTATCTATCAGTCCTAAAAGAAAAAAAAATCAACATGTTCAACTGAATTTTAATATTTAAAAACCTCTATACCGATGTATATATTTGAATCCATTTTTATGTTTTTTACATATACATCAACCATGATAATATGTCCCTTCATGTTCACATTTTACACATTTCCAACATACATTTGAAATGCCTTTATGCATTTTAGATCATTTCTCTGGCAACATATATCAACAACGCATCTTTTTATAAAAATTTTCTATCACATTATAATGTAGTGCAATTTTCAGGTGCCTTTTAAACAATTTACAAATTGGATCCATTTTTGCCCATTCACACACATGCTTTTATTAAATCAAATTTTTGACTTAACTAGACAGTTTGAGTTACAAATGTGAACTGAACTGACTTTACAAATTGAATTGCAATTTTAAATTAGATCTTAGCTGATTCTCTCATTGCTATATCTAACCTAGTAATTTGATGCTCTCTGAAAATGTGATAAACATTTTCTCTAGTTCTTTGGTCAACTTATTTACATAAATATCATTGAATCTAAGAAAGATTCTTTTAATACTTTTCTTTAAGTTCATGAGGATTTATTAAAAATAAAGATAATTCTTGAATAAGAATACAATTCAACAAATATCTCATCCACTTAAACAGTAATAGTTTTCCCCAGCAGATAATAAATTTGGAATAATTTGGAAGAAGTGTTTTGAAACACATCAGCACTTTTTAAATACAACTGTTCCTTATATCAGACTTCCTCTTGAGCTTGATAAAAGATGTGGCTGCTTTAATGAATCACAAAGTGGCAGCTGCATTACTGAACCTTATTAAGGATGTGGTTGTTTTAATTAATCACATCACTCCTCACACTAAAGATGCTGCTGCTTTAATGAGGACAGGATTCACTCTTGGCATTTGAAATGCAGCCCAGTTCTGCCTTTTGGAATGATCAGCTTACAGCTAAATACTTGATACTGCTAGACATTCAACAGGGCTAGAGTGAATTTTGTGCACTTTAGTTTCTTTATTGCTCTTTGCAGATTTAATAAGATTTTCTTCTTAAAGAAAGGAAAAAAAATCCTCTTCCAAATGATAAAAGCAAACTATTAATTTCTGCACTGTAGCTTTAAAATGGATACAAGCAACAGTCATCTGGTGTACTGACCTAAATAACTGCTGCACATCTACATTGTCTAGCAATCTGGCAACTCAAAGAAATTTGTTTTATTTGGTTTCACCTGGGTGTCTTGCATAGCATTTGCATGTGCATATGCTGGTTCTCTGTTCTACCAGTCAACACTGCTGGAAAAATCATTTCTTTGGGCCTGTGGGCTTAAATAAACTATTCTTTTAATTCACCAAATCTGATTTGGTTTCTTAGATATTGTATTTGGAGTTCGGTCAGATTCGAATTCTGTTTCAACCTGCATATCCTGTTTTATCAGTTCGTTTTGTTTTCTACCACATTGCAGATGACTGGTGATCTCTTTTTAATGCTTTAATCTATTAGTGCATCATCTTATTCTGCTCTACTCGTAAGTATTTTGCAAGCCATTTCGAAAGAGAAATAATAGTTCTGCAACAGATTTTGGTAATAGCTTAGCACCAACTTACAACTGTACACTAAACTTTTTCTTATCTTCCAAATGGCACAGAACACAATGTTTTACATCTTTTTAATGGAAATGTCTCTGAACTCCCTTCATTTTTAATTATTTTAATTAAATAGCATGTGTCTATGACTGTGGTGCTAATGCAATAAGCCATAGGAATGTAATGGATGAAATATGGTGCCATGTTATTCCTAGACCTCTTACTAAATATTAATTACACATTTATTTAATCAATTAAGCGTGAAAATGACATTATCATCAGGGATGTGATGTATTATTGAAGTGGAATTTAATTAACGAAGGTCAAGAAGTTATTTCAAAATAGCTCTGATACTTGGATGATGCTAGTATGTATTATGAGGGATACAAACCAACTGCATGATTTGATCCACCTCACAACTTAGCCTTTTTAGGCAAATAATCTCATTCAGTCCAATCCTGAATAAAAATTGACTTCTACTGATTAGGCAAGGAACTCACAATTGGTTATCATACTGATATCTAAATACCTAACCCCAAACACTGCAAAACACTCAGAGAAATCAGAGTGAAGGCATTTGATGTTAGATTAAATGTTCATTTTTTTAAAAAAAAGATATAATTGGCCTAATTTGCTTTACCCCATCTAATAAAATAATTACATAAAGTGGCAAGGAGTGCTGGCTTACTTCTATGGAGATAAAGACTGCCCATATTCAGAAGGAGAAACGTGTGAGATCTGTTCAAGAAAAACTTTCAAAGAATTTAGTTCAGTTAAAAAAAATTAGTTTTCGTCCTGTCACACGCCCACATGCACATGGCCAGTGTTCGGTGGCAATGTCTTATGAAAGCCTCAAAGTTTTTAAGACTTTCCCTGAGCAAGAAATCTGCAAAATTACAATGGATGTATTAACAAGCTTTTATGCTAGGCGATGTTCGAATATTGGTCAGAAAGGAAATATCTATAACATATTTGCTTTCTTTTTACTAACCTGCTGAGGTTATACAGAGAGTTAAAAGATTACTTATTTGAAATGGGAAAATGAAATGAAAATAAAATGGGAAATTATAAACAGGAACAGTTTTCCAAAAGAAAGTTTTCCAACTCATTCAAATATCGATATCTGGAAATATTTTTTCTTTAATATCGTGAATAGACATTTTGATGACTTTTCAACGAAGAGATGAAGACTGGAAAATAAGGAGGAGCTAGCTCATCAAGATAATTTTTAGATTTTGGACAAACATTTATTTTTTAATTGTTTAGGGACCAATGACTATCTGGTAACTTTGCACGCAGAGGTTTTTTGTTACTATTATTTTTCTAAGTGAGACATAGACAGGAATTCTGACCCTCATCCTTCATGTTTCAATATGATATGCACTGGTAGGGAGCAGATGACCATTCATCGAGAAATCCATTAAGACCAGGTTTTTGGACAGCCAGTCTGTAAGGCATAGTGTCTCCTACAGTATGCTCTGGGTTCCTTTGATTAAACAATGTCATCTGTTGGGATCCTGGAAGCATGCCTTCTCAAAAGCAGTACCTGTCCTCTGAAATGAGGTTCTCTCCAAAATCTGGATGATCTTCTACCCTACTGGTATTTTGAAAGGCTGCATTTCTTCCAGGCCTTTAGTGAAGCTTCCTCGGATTGTGTGAGTTCATTATTTTGCCCTTTCCAGTTCTTGTCATCTTTATCATTGTCATTTTTATTCATTTATTTTTGTTTCTTTATTTATTTTTATGTTTTTACTTGTGAGCTGGCAAGAATAATTGGAGGTGGAAAGCATTCACATTTTCCTCCTCATCACCACTTTTAATTGCTTTGAAATTATGATAAACCATCTTGCTTGGAGCTGCCTATATCCTTAGGTGCTCTCTTAACAATTCTTAGAGCTTTGGTTAGGACATGAATTATTAAGTTTTCATCCATCTTAGACTGTGAATCTAACTGCAATTACAGATGCAGATGCTTTATTGGCCAAGCGTGATTAGACACACAAGGAATTTGACTTGCTCACAATGTAATAATAATCACATTTTTTTTCAATCCTCATCAAGCTGTGAAAAAAAAACAAAAACAAACACAATACACTTTTTTTTTCTAATATGAAACTCAGTCCTTTGGATGTTTGCATCCCTTGAACCTTTTACTAAAGTCTTGTTATAGGCTTTTGAAAGTCTGAGTAAATAGGAAATGCTTTGCGAAACCTTACTAACTTGGAAGTTTTGCACATTCTTCTACTGTTAAAAAATGACTAGCCACCTTACTGTCTCTTAAACATTTGTTAGTAGGAGAATTAAGAAACCTAAGATCTAGCAAATGTAAGATACATTGGATAATAAAGCAAAATTATCTAATTATTGAGATTTTAATTGCTTTATGAGAAATTATTTAACAGGTGTCCTTGGGAAAGTTTGAGGCCGAACTTGAGGCTTATACTACACAGTTAAGGAAGGACAAAAATGTGATATTCAGACAATTAGAGTAGTCAATGATAATTGCTGTATACCAGTATAAGAGGATTGAAAAGGGTCAGTTTATGTTCCAATCCCAAAGAAGGGCAATGCTAAAGAATGTTCAAACTATCATATTGCACTCATTTCACATGCTAGCAAGCTTATGCTCAAGATATTACAAACTAGGCTTCAGCAGTATGTGAACGACCAGAAGTACAAGCTGGGTTTTGAAAAGGCAGAGGAACCAGAGATCAAATTGCCAACATTAGCTGGATATGCTCAAGCCTTTGACTGTGTGGATCACAACGAAATGTGGCAAATTCCAAAAGAGATGGGAGTACCAGACCATCTTACCTGTCTCTGAGAAACTTGTATGCTGGTCAAGAAGCAACAGTTAGAACTGGACATGGAACGACAGATTGGTTCCAAATTGGGAAAGGAGTACGGCAAGGCTGTATATTGTCACCCTGCTAATTTAACTCATGTGCAGAACACATCATGTGAAATGCTGGTCTGGATGAATCACCAGCTGGAATTAAGATTGCCGGGAGAAATATCAACAACCTCACATATGCAGATGAAACCACTCTCATGGCTGAAAGTGAAGAGGAACTGAAGAGCCTCTTGATGAGAGTGAAAAAAAAAAGAGTTTAAAAAAGCTGGCTTAAAGCTCAACATTAAAAAACTAAGATCATGGCATCTGGTCCCATCACTTCTAGCAAATAGAAAGGAAGAAATGGAAGTAGTGGCACATTTCACCTTCTTGGGCTCCAAGATCACTGCAGATGGTGACAGCAGCCATGAAATGAAAAGATGCTTGCTCCTTGGGAAGAAAGCTGTGGCAAACCTGGACAGCATATTAAAAAGCAGAGACATCCCTTTGCTGTCAAAGGTCTATATAGTCAAGGCTATGGTTTTCCCAGTAGTAATATGTGGCTGTGAGAGCTGTGAAATACAGAAGGTTGAGAACTAAAGAATTGATGCCTTTGAATTGTGGTGCTAAAGAAGACTCTTGAGAGTTCCTTGGACTTCAAGAAATATCAATACAAATCCTAAAGAAAATTAACCCTGATTGCTGACTGGAAAGACAGATACTGAAACTAAAGCTCAAGTACTTGGGCCACATAATGCGAAGAGAAGATTCATTGGAAAAAAAAACTTGATGCTGAGAAAAACTGAAGGCAAAAGGAGAAGGAGAGGGCAGAGGATGAGATGGTTGGATAGCATAGTAAGTGCAATGGGCGTGGGTTTGGGAGGCAGTGCAGGACAAGAGTTGGACACATCTGAGAGACTGAACAACAACAACAGTATTCTTTAAAATGTATAGATTGGCATGTCTGAGCAGGACTCTGTTCAAGTCCCATTAATGCATCCTTAAGCAGGCAGACAGGCATGTAGGACACAAACATAAACAGAAAACATTTTTCCACTTTTGCAGAGAGAGAGAATATGAACAGCAGGTGGTCTGTATGAATAATATATGAAGTTTGATATATTTTTACAATAGCATAGACCCTTTCCCATTAATCTAGCCTTAATAATAGGCTTTTAGATGTCTTTGCATCTCTAAAGATTTATTTATGAAATTTATGTTCTGGTAAAAATGCAAAACCAAAGCTGTGTAAAGGGATTTACACAGGACCTTATCTTTTCCTCCTCTTTCCCTAGTTAACTCAAGGATGCTGTGTATCCTTGAGTTATCCTAACTGTATATACAGTTAGTTGCCTGGTATCTTCTATAACAAGATTGTTTTTTTTTTTACATTTGAAAGAATGTGTTTGAAATTCTCCACACTTTGAAGGTTATCTTTCTGCCTTCTTTACCTTTTGGTTGTAAAGCAATCCCCTTCACGTTCAAGCCATCATTTG
>JANHZU010004614.1:62416-76158 GCA_032468055.1 Acrochordus granulatus
TTAGATTTGAAAGGATATGAGTCAAACAAAAATAATATCTATTCTAGCTTTAATGGATGCTTCAAGATTATAGGAATTTCTCCTTCTGCCTGCTTAAAATTCTGACCTTGGCATATAATCTAAAGGTCCTCACAGGGATTGCACTTCCTTCATTTGTTCATGGGTATTAACTTTTGGCTGCTCCACACAAGGATCAGGCCTTGTTTCCCCCTCATTTTCATTTTGAAGATTAAAATAACACATCACTCATCAAAGTTTTAATCGTTGATAAGAAGTTCAGCCTCAAGAATATATCTGACAAGTGTTGAAATTTTGAAAAGGAGAATTAGACAGCCTTGCATTAAAATATTTCAGTCAAACCTAATTTCCACTTTAATGGGGCAAGTTATCTGGGGTATGGATTTTCATATATTTTAGAACTTAGAAACTGTATATCATAAGTTCTCAATTATTATTTTTCTTCCTATGGAAACAGTGGCAATTTAATATCAGAGTAAAAGCTTGAAATTATTACATTTAATAAAACACTCCTGTTTTTTTTCTGCAGCGCCTTATATTTTCTGTAATGCCTTCATGGTAAATATGAAATAAAGTATTTTTTTCTAAAAAAATGTGTACATATTGATTATTTATTTGTATCCCAGCTTTATTATTTTACAAATAACTCAAGGCAGAGAACATATCCAACACCCCTTTGTCCCTTAATTTTCCCCACAACAACAGCCTTGTGAGTTGGGTTGAGAGAGGGAGACTGGCCCAAGATTACCAAACTGTGAACATAATTGCTCACTCAGTAAATAATATATTTGAAGAAGCTTTGATAGCCATGAGTGAGAGTAAATATCAAAATCAGTAAGATGGGGGGCACAATTCCACAAACTAAGCCCATCCCTATTATACAGTACATGTGAGTTAATGCATGTACAATGAACAGTTTTGAGCGTATTCAGCTCTAAGATGTTTCAACGGCATCACAAGGCCAGTTGTTTGACCTCCCATCTGTACACAGACTCATCACTGTCTCTCATGAGACCAATGACTGCTGTGTCATCTGCAAACCTCAGAATGTTGACAGAGGGGTCCCTAGAGGTACAGTCATTGGTGTAAAGGGGAAAAAGTACTGGAGAGAGCACACATCCCTGAGGAGCACCAGTACATCCCAAGTGCGGGATGTAATTTTACCTAGCCTCACTTGCTGATTATCCACTTAAGGTATGGGCAGGCACAGTGAGCTTGACAGATCTGAGTCCTGGGCCCTATCCAACAAGATGCAGTTCAGTGGTGAGAAAAATAAAGTCCTGTACTTAGAATGCATAGATGCAAGACAGATGATATGTGGTTCAATAGTAGTGTCTGTGAGAGAGATCTAGGTATCCTGGTGGACCATTGCTTAAGCATGAGTCAGCAGTGTGCTGCTGTTTGTTTGGCTGCCAAACAAGCCAAAGCAGTCCTAGGCTACATCAACAGAGTGACAGGATCAAGTGATGGCAACACTCTATATTGCAATAGTGAGTGCACATTTGGAATACTGTTCACCATGATACAAAAAAGATGTTGAGACCCTAGAAAGAGTGCAGAGAAGAGCAAGAAAATGAAAAGAGGTCTGGAGGCTAAGTCATATGATGAACAGTTAAAGGAACTAGGTATATTTAGCCTAACAAAGAGAAAGCTTAGGAGAAACATGAAACCAACCTTCCAGTATTTGAAGGGTTGTCACAGGGAAGAAGATGTTGATTTTATTCCCCATAGCGCTTGAGGGCAGGACACAGAGCAATTGGTGGAAGTTCATCAGAGGGAAATCTAACCACTAAAGAAGAATTTCCAGACAGTGAGAACAATTAAGCAAGGAAATGCTTGCTTCCTGGAGTTGTGGGTGCCCCATCACTGGGGTTTTCAAGAAAAGCTTGGACAACCATTTGTCCAGGATGTAAGGAGTCATTCCTTGGCAGATCAAGGAATGATCTTAGAGACAAGATCTCTAAGGTCCCTTCCAGCCCTATGCTTCTATGATTCTAATCCAGGAAACAGAAAGAGAATATTCACCCTTTTGGTTTTTCCTTCCCCAGACCACAGTTATTTTCACAGTTGGCCATAATCTTTAAGGACTTTTGTTTTCCTTCAATTCTCCCAAAATTATGTCAATCTACCAAGTTTGCAGTTTTCTCTATCAAGGACATACAACAATTGTAGATTCCCTCTCCATCTTTTTTTTTTCAGTTCATTTTATCCTATGAAAGAATTACACATTATAGGGTTTCATTTTTAAGTTTTTGGAGATTCTTGCTTTCACACTGCATTTTCTCAGCTTCCTTCTTAGCAACTGAAATCACTGAAAGAGAGTCCATTTCTTCTAGCTTGGTTTGATTGCTAGAGATACAAATGCCTGGGGAGGTCCCTGGGAGGTAATATTCTTGTAGCTACAAATATGGCCTATTTTTTCTTGGTTAACTGCTAAGCGAGATCATTGATTCCAATTGCTCAACACTGCGCTCGCAGCAAGACAGTTACACAATTCCCATCATCTCTCTTAAGTTTTAGGGTATATGCTCCATTGCTGGGCATCTTGTGAAGCATTTACAACTCTACCAATAACTATATTGCTTTTTAGCACTCTCTAGTGTGTTTTAGTTAAGCACATCTAGAGACCAATAAAAGGATGTTTGGTGATTTGTGTATGTTGCCTTATATAGCATTTTCTTTTCTTTTTAACATATTGGCTTTTGAGGCTTAGAAATTAATTCCAAGTTGTTCCAAACTCTCTTCTCCTCTTTGTAATCAAGTTTGTAATCTTTATTAAATCTATTATTCAGAGAAGTTTGAATGTCCCCAATTCTTAAATGCCATCCTATGCAGTTTAAATAACAGCCTACTAACTTTAATATGAATTGAAGAGAGGGAGGATGAGCTCACCCATTCATTCAGTCCTTTTGCTCAGAGTGGGTTTTTGTCTCCCACATTCTCGTTTTTGTGAAATTAGTCTCTATATCCTCCTATTTTTCAGATGAATACAGGTATATGAAACATACTCAAAGTGGCTGTGATTTTAGATGAAAGTGTAGAGTTTGCAGATAAATTCTGCCTTGAACAAACTTGTCTGATTAACAAAATGGATACCCCTGACTGTTTTGTTATTTGTTTTTACCCATGCTTTAGTAGCAACCAGTCAGGTTTTACCTTGCATCTATTATGCTGAGTTAAAGTCCAATACAGATTCTATTGGCCTTTTTGTTCAGGCATACTTATGGGATCACTGAAATTATAAAATACGCCTTTACAATCCATTCCTCTATTATGAATGCTTCACTATTTTTCCAACTTTGTGCTTACAATAGCCTTGCTGCAGTTATCATATGCAAAACCAGTCTTCCATAAATCTTTCCTAATTGATTATCGATCAGTCCCAGTAATAATAGTCCTGGTTTATCTGAATGTCAGTCTTTAAAATTCTGTGTATCATTATTACAATAGCTATTGAGCTGATGTAAAATAAATTCTGCTGCTGATCAGGATTTTGTTTTTTAAATTGATTATGGAGAGGTTTTTAACTTTTTTTTTATTGTTTTCCCCTGCTGTGAAGATCCCAGAATTGCTTAGATGAGATGGGCGACCACACAAATTGAATAAATAATAATAATACTGCTGAACATTTGCTGGTTTAATAATAATGCAGCAGCAGCATCTTGAAAAAGTATCACCAATGAAAAATGTTCCATTACAATGGACTTAGAGCAACAACTTTATTTCTCCCATGTCATAAGAGTTGAACTGGCAATATTTCCTGGGCTTCTAATCAGGGCAAAATGCCTATTCAGTGCTAACTGATGGTATTTATTGAAATTATTGGAAATGATGAACACTTTAGAGGACACCCATCCACTTTACTTAATGGAGATAACAGTCCCTAGCTCTTTCATGAAGATTGCCAGCTAATGCTAACATAAAATCTTTCATGCTAAACCAGCAAATCAAATATTGATATGCATTTAAACTGATTAATTGTTTACCATGGTTTGCCATTTTCCAAATTGGGATGGGGGGAGAGAAGTGTTGAGTCCAGCCTATTTTTTAAAAAAAATATTCAGAGAGTTATGGAAATAATTTGCCATTGTTTTCTTCCAGGAGATAGACAGGTAAGTAGGTAGGCAGGTCGGTAGATAATTCAACACCCCAGATGGAATTACAATTTTCTGGTAGTCCCCAGCCAAAATATTAATAGGAACACTATATAAACTATTTTTTTAAAAAAAGCAAGGCTTTTTTATTTCCAGGCTGAACATTCAAATTAAACTTACCAGTTCCTTTTGTGTCATCATCTACTTCTGAGAAATTTTATCCTCCAGGTCATCCTTTGGACTGAAGAAAAGAAAAATGTTCATGGTGTGGCCTAGAGCATCACAATGTCCCATTTCAAACAGCACTCTGAATGTTTGGCTTAATTAACAATTTTTGTTAATTGTTTTGCATCAAGTTTATCCATTATAATTAAGTGCCACCCACAACTCATGCAAGGTCAAATTTTCAGCAAGCAAGAATGGACTCATGTTTCAACATCTACCTCCATCCTGAGAAATGTTCATTGACTTATAGAAGCTGAAATTTGCATCATGTTCCTAAGATCTTTTGTTGGAAATCTGACTTACATACTGCTGTTATGTTTATGAGAATTAGTCAAATCTGGACCTGTTCTCTGAATGTTTTCTATCTATTCCCTACTATTTTACTCAATTTGGCTTTGCCATTTCTCATACAAGTATTTTCCATGATGAAGGCTTATAATTTATTTGTTTGTTATTGTTTTTCATATTTTATTGTCAGAGTGCTTGAGAATTTCTTCTGAATTTCTCTTTGTGACATTTGTAAAATAAGGACATTTGTATTTAATATAAGGACAAAAAATAAGGAAAATAAGGACATTTAAAATAAGGACATTTGTATTTAATTACTAGAGGCTATTTGTCATGAAATCTCTTTTCATCATTCTGAAGTTTCCATGTCTGCTCTGTTTCCAGAACTGAAAACCCCTCTAATATCTTCCTTTTAATTCATTTAAGTATGGGACTGAGATATCTTTGGATGGGGAGGGAGGTAAATAGCTCAAATTGCAAACTTATGCTTGAGTTCCTGCCCCATTTTTTTTTTACATATAACGTACAGGTGGAACAGGTATGAATATGACTGCCATCTTGGCTTTTTAACTTCTCTCTGCAGGTACCTTTGACGGGGAGATTATAAACTGCTAAGGAGTGCCAAGTTATTCTCATGCTCCATGGTCACTTTATAAATTAAATAAGTACAAGGAAATTATATTCCACTCTTGAGCATTGCACTGAAATTATCTTCATCACTGAATGAAAAAAATCAAAATATAATTATCTATTGATTATATATCTATCTTCTGTTGCTTTTTTCTGTTATTATTAACTACTATATATCTATTATATATCAGTTAGCTATTAGATATTATCATTATCTAGCTATTGTCTGTCCGTCCATCCACCTATCTATCTACCTATATACTATGCTGTTTTTTATTTACCATATATTATATATCTAGTTAGCTATTAACTATTATTATCTACCTATTGTCTGCCTGTCTGCCTGCCTATTTATCTCGCTGTGTGTCATCTATTAACTTAATTAATTAATTCTAATTGTTAAAGCATCATATTTGTATCACAGAGCTCTCATTTATTTTTTACACACATAAACACACACCTTTACATGAAACCAATTATTATGTAATGCAGATGTTAGCCAACAGGATTAATTGATAAACATTAATATCATTTTGGAATACAACACTCAAATTTCTATGAATATTCTCATTAATCCAAATCATGATAAGTAGTAAAAAGTGCAAAATTTTTGCAAAGTTCCTTAAAAGGGCAACTGGATATTAATTACAAGATGTTATTGGAGAAGTTTCACCTTCTATCTGGAAGGCTTTTTCAATCCATCTAAAAATGAAAAAGAATGGTCAAGAAATCTGTACATTTCTAAAAAAGGAAGGGGTAGGGGGAGATGAGAACACATAGTAAGGTTACACACAGCAGTTTAAACAGTGTGTTAAGTTTCTAACAGAAAAGGGGGAAGGATGAAGGATACAACAGCATTTTCACACAGCAAAATAAACAGAGAGATGTTGGACAATAAAGCTTAACTACCTTTCAGCACATTGGCCTTATAGAGCCTCCTACTTAGTTATTTTTTGGCCAATATTTAATGCTGTTTCATAAATTGAAGGAAGTTAAAATTTGGTTTCTCTACCATAGTTTATTGAAGGATTTAAAGTCTTAATATGCATTGATTCTTTGATTACTCTTGAAAGCCAATTAGTTTCTTTGTCAATCATCTGCAATCCTCAAAATTATGACTGTGCTGTTTAAGCTGTAAATATACTGCAGATGAATTAGATTTTTTTTGTCTAAATCTCCTAAAAATTGGTTATTAAAATCTGTTAGAAGCTTAACAGTATGTATAACCTTGCTATGTGTTCTCACCTCCCCCTACCCTTTTTTTAGAAATGTATATATTTCTTGGCCATTCTTTTTCGTTTTTAGATGGATTGGAATTCCCAGCATTAAGACACTTGAATCATGCTTTTAAGAAAATGACATGGAAGTTTCCATGAATCCATGGAAGAATTCAGTTCAAATTGAAAGAGGTTTTATTTGAAGAAAAGTACACTTGTAGCATACAGGCTCAAAAGTGCAAGGCCTACATAGAGAGGCAAAGTCCCTTTTGCTTAACAACCAGCCTTCTAAAGAGATGTTAAGTCTAATTAAATAACTATAGATTTATCCCACCAAAAGAGAAATCTAAGTTGTAGGATGCATGTATCTCAAATAATCATTCTGTGTATATCATCACTTTAAAAAAGTGATGCTTCCTGAATTTGTGTATATTTATTTCATTGCTCATTTATTTCTAAGTAGGTATTTATTTTTAAGGTACACATTTTAAATAAGTTTATGTTGTTGTTTTGAACTTATTAGGTTTATTTAAGCTTAGGAGTTCAAGAACTCAAAGTGGTATATACAGTACACCCTCTCTTTTCCCCATTTTATATGACCACAGGAACAAAATTGTAGATTTTCCTGTAAAATTGCATTCCAATAGACTATCTTTGGTTCTTTTTGCTGAAAGGTGACCACAGGGTAACTTAAAGGGATATATGAAGTTGATTTCCTATCCACTGTGGATTCTATGTGTAAGGCAAATAAATCATTTGTTCTTTGTGTGCAATCAGAAGCATTTTTAAACAGAAAGTAAAATACACCACCACCTATCTTTTTCCACTGAGGCCACTAGAATAAACCAGGACCATCTTCGATCTGAAAGAAAGTTAAAATCAAAGCTGTTTTCTTATTTTTTTATCTTACATACTAAAGTGTTACCACAGGACAGGGGGAGATTTGACTTACTGAGAATTCACACTGCTCCTAAAGCAATGGAATCAAAACAAAATCTTTGAAAAACAAAAGAGAAGCAAAACATACTTGCAGGAACCCTGCTGTTTGAAGAAACATTGCTGTTTGAGGATGGATTTATTAAAATTAATCCTTTAAAAAAATAAACAGGGAGGAAGGGAGCAATGTAACATAAGTGTTATTTATGGCCCAGTGAGAAATAAAGCACACTCAGTAATTCCAAAATGCTGAGCATCAGCTGGTGAATAAAATAAAATAAAACTGAGAATTACAGAAGGGTTGAAAGTGAATGAACACCTTGACTTGAAGTGGGCATTGTTAGCTATTTATCACCTGAACAGGATAATCCATGCTGCAAGGTATGATTGGCACAAGTAGATGCGTGATGTGTTCTTATTCCAAGGTTCTTTGAAATTTCTCCAGCTTAAGTCAGATTTTCCAGCTAAGACAAGAAACTGGGGAGAAACTTTTTCTCTTATTTTGACTATTATGACTTCTCCCTTGGTACTTTTAAAGTTTTCTTCATGAGATTCCCTTAGATTAATTTTCTCAGCATGTTTCAATTGTGCCACGGGGTGTAAACAGCATAACTATTCTTTAAATATACATACTTAGACATATCTCCATCATGCAATTCCTTTTAAACATTATGAAAAGCATTATGAAAAGCACAGAAAAGGAGCAAGAAAAAGTACACTTGAGAAATTAAAAGGAAAGGAAGGGTAGTTAACACTATTTTATACTCATTTGATCTAGTGGTTAAAACATCAGTCTAGAAACTGGGAGATGGTGAGTTCTATTCCTGCTTGAGGAATGAAAACCAGATGGGTGAGTTTGGGCCAGTCACTTTCACTCAGCCCAACCCACCTCACAGGGTTGTCGTTATGAAGAAAATAGGAAGAGGAAGGAGTATTAGGTGTGTAGTATTTGCCTTCTTGAGTTATTCTGGCCTTCCAAAAACCCTAAAGACATGGCTCCGTGGGCTGGCCTGGGGGCTGGCTGGTTTGGTGGTTACTTGATTTATGATTCCAACTCTATTGTGACCTCACCTTGCTCTTTTCCACATTTTATTCTTGCTTTTACTTTTATGTCTATTTATTAACTGGTTTATGTTTTTATGGTCCTTTTTATTGTAAGCTGCCCAGAGTCTCTGACAGCAAGTGGGGTGGCAAGCAAATTTAATAAATAAAAATAAATTTACAAAAATAATAAAGGCAGGATAAAAATCATTCATTCATTTATTCAATGAATCAATTCATTATACGTCCTCATACTGGAATCCATACGTTGAGTTACATACTAATTCTTTTAACTTCTCAATTCTCTCTTTTTGAGTATCTCAACTCTACCTAACTATGGCTTTTACATTTTTCCAGTACCTCTCAATGTATTTACAGTTTTTTTATATCTCTGTTCTATCTTTTAATCATCATTCATTCTTGCTATGTGACCAAACACTTCAACATACTTTTTCATATGTTTAATCCACATTCATTTTACCCATTAATTGTTCTTGTTTTCTTCTTTATTAATATCAACCCCATTGCTATTTACTTTTATGTTTATCCTGAGATAACCAATTCTCTCTTTCACACAACAAAATCAATTTTTCTCAATTCTCTCTTTCACACAACAAAATGAACAGAAGAATGTTATTATGTGCATGTATGTAAGGTTGGAACTGTGAATTGAATTCACTTATATTCAAACTCAGCTCCAAGAACTTCTAGGTATAGAGCTTCTGCAATGTTCTGATTATTGAATGCAATTTAATTAGTAAAATAATCCTTAAAATTAAATTACTACAAGATTTTGGTTGATTATTCTAAGTAATCACATGAGCCATTAGCTAGAAAAAAGTATTTTCTATAAAATATATTTGGCAATCTTGGTATATTGTACAAGAATGGCCTGCAAAAAAACTAGGACTTGGGAAGTGATCAAAGCCCACAAGGGTGCTTTTCATAGAAGCACACATAGCTATTTTCATTATATTTGTCAGGAATTATTTCTGTACTCTGTATGGAGATTAATTTGTTCTCTTGTAAAGTACTCAAGAGGTGCACCAGTGTTACCACTTTAATTTTTTCCCCATCTGAGCAGCTTGTTTGCATTTCCCTCCTTACAAATGCTGGATCTGTTACAACTCCCAGATAAACATAAGAACTAACTGGCTGTTCACAAGTGGGACTCCTACTAATCTCATTGTTACAGGAGAAATTGGTGCAATGAATTTTTTACTGATGGAAGAATCTGATGAAAGTCTGTCCTGTCAGCAGGGAAAAAATGAAATACTTCTGATCCAACTAATGATGGTTTGAATAAATTATAATGATATGAAGAGTCCTATTGAAGATACTCTAATTAAGACAGTGTCAAAAATGGCTTTCTCTGTTGCTTCCCATGGGTGCAACATACCCCTTTATATCTTTGATCAGTTCCATTATCTTTGCTTTCAGAAAAACTTTTTTAATTTTACTTTTTTCAATTTTTTAATGTTTTAATTGATGGCCAATATTTCAAATTATAAATGTTGAATGTTATTTGAAATTTGCACACTTGCTAGTCCTTAAAACATAGGTTCCAGAATATTAGAACATGTGGCTATTTAATATGCAACTAAGCATTTTTAAACAAACAAACAATTGTAATGGATTGTTGAGTCAGACATAAATCTCACTGAGTTTAAAATTCATTTTGGACTGCAACCAAAAGCAATTGCTGAAAGGCAGAATTTAGGGACAAGAATCATATTGGCATAAATATTCCATACATTTTTTGTGGGGGGGTAATAGACAGTTCCTACAGGCCCTACCATCTTATACACTTCATCTTTATTACATAGTTAACATCTACAGCGCCCACATCTAGAGATGGGCAGTGTCCGGAATGGGAACTGTATGAATTCCTGGTATATCATTTTAGATCATGGGGGTGTTTTATTGAAAAATATTTGAATTTTGATTTGTCTTTTTAGGAGATTCTAAATAAGACTTTCTTTCTTTTTTTTTTTGGTCTCTCAGAGGCTTCCTGCTCCCATTTTCAACTTTTAACCTCTTCCCAAAAATAAAAACAAATTGGAAAAAAAATCCTTCCACGTTATGTTATTGCTTTAGTAGCTGGTCTTCTGCAGCCCTCCAGAAATTAAGTAAAATGAATAGAAGTCTACTTATACCTCCAAAATTACTCAGTCCTGCTTTAAGTGAAATAGGCACCAAAGTATGAAATTTGTTTATATATGTAAGAGACATATCAGATATTCCAGCATCCCTTTTTTTTTTCACCTTGGACATAAGACTTGGAAAAGCTCATTTGGGTAACCATTAATGGTAGGATCAGTGTCAGTTATCAAATGAGATATGAAAAAGAGTCTTGTAGAAGAAACACATCTTAATTCCTCAAATGATTATGCTTTCTTCCTTTTTATAAACTGCTAGTCCCTGTTCTTTATTATGCATAAAATCCCAGAAAGTTATCTAAGATCTAAAGAAGATGACATCCGCATATACATTGGGAAACACCAAATAGTGGACATATAGGTTTCAGAGATCCTAAAATAGGGATAAACTCTTCCAAACTCCTGTCCACAACCAAGAAAATGGAACAACCTCTTGTCATACAGCCCTACATAACTACCCAGGACTTGCCCAATCCTGACCTAGTTTCTTTTTTGCTTTTCCAAAAAATTGGTTACTTTGGTGTCCAGGACATTTCCTGGCCAAAGTTAATTTCCTAAGCCTTGGACCAAGATTGTAGATTTTTTATGGACTCAATGAAACTTGAAAATATTTATCAAATTTGTAAACATTTGCATCCAGTTCTCATATATACTGTATTTTTTCCAAGTTGGGAATACAAGGTATTATTAAAACTATTTTGAATGGGATTAGGAGAATTCCTTCAGAGGATTTTACAAATCCTTAATCTAATCCCTTGATACATTTGGAAGGACTGAGTGCATTCCAAAGGTTTATGAAAAACCTGGGGTTTATGAAATCTCTCTAAAATGTTATTAGGGATATATAGATATATATTTAGCTTTCTGAAATTTCTAAGGTGTATTGCCTGGAAAGAAACCACCACTTGCTTTAAGAGCTGATTGTTCTGGCTAGGAAATATTTTTAATTGTTAAAAATGGGATTTTATTCTATAGATTCACTGAAGGATTTCAGCTTGTCATGCAGTGAATAAATCCATACCTACATTTGCCTCTGGATGTATGTCTAAAATTAGAAGCAATCAATTTTCTGAAAGAGAATCTGTCTTTCTGTGTGATATTGACTGAAATATTACAGT
Organism: Acrochordus granulatus; assembly: GCA_032468055.1. Taxonomy (NCBI): domain Eukaryota; kingdom Metazoa; phylum Chordata; class Lepidosauria; order Squamata; family Acrochordidae; genus Acrochordus; species Acrochordus granulatus. The sequence continues at coordinate 74,143 of JANHZU010004614.1, forward strand.
CCCTAAAATCGAAAATGTCCTTTATACCCACCACAATTAGCCATGATTTCAGTTTCATTCCGATTAAAGAAAAGTCGAGTCATATGGAATACCCACCTTTCAAACTGCCACAACCTCCTTGCCTTCCTCTATTTCCAACCAAAAGATGGCAGTGCTTCATCAACAAATCTCTTAATGCAGCATCAGAGAACATGCATATCCTTTTGGTCATCAGGTACAAACTATGTGCTTTTTTACAAAATGTATGCAATTTTAAAAGCTGACCAGTCATTCTTTGCTTGTCCCCTGTGTCTCTGTTAATCTGACTCAAATCAGACTTCAGTCAAATGGAATGCATGATGTACATCATTTTCATTTAAAGTGGTCTGTGTTTAATTAATGTATGTACACACTCACTTGTGAATAGATGATAGTCTAGGAGCAAGAAGACCCAGATTTTTGTCATAACCTAGACACAAACCCAGAAGGACATCCACACAGATTTCCAAATTTGCTTCTTTCATTTGCTGTTGCTGCATCTTCACTGACCCCTTGGAGTGTCCAACTGTGCCCTGATATTCTGCTTTTCCTTCTCTTTTGAGGCAGTGATACAAAATAGAATTAAAAGGGGGCACAAAGAGAATAAGGAGTATTAATAGGACAAGAAGGTGGGTCCATTCAGGGAATAGTCTACCATCAGGTCCAAGGACTATTCAAAACCTAGTCTTGGTTATTGAAATCTATGGAATGTTTCTTCAAACTTCTGTGTTTTTTCATCAACATGAACAGGATCAAGCTGCACATCAAAGCTGCAATGACATTTTTTAATGACCAATCCCACCTTTCTGTGACGCTCTTTTCAGTGGCTTTGTATTAAGTAAAGCTCAATTGCTGATCTTTTGTAGTTTTTTTGGTAGCAGTATGGAAGAGATTTGCCATTGCTTTTGGAGATTATTATTAATTACTGAATTCCAGTTCATATTGAAGCCCTTAGATTACCAAATGGCTTCTGTAGCAGGGATGTTTTATTTCTAGATTTTCCAGATTAGCCAAAACTAGCTATTAGATATTCGTATTTATTAATATTTTCTTTTTTTAAAAAAAATTGAGAGACTAATCTGAAGATACTGCTCAGAAACATTTTATAAGAATGTTCTTCATTGCATTTGAAAACAATTATTTTTATCTATCTATCCATCTCATAATAATAATATGTTTTAATACTATATGCAACTAATCCTTGTTTCTAATTACTGCAAAATAATTTATTATTGCTGTGCATGTCTTAAATTAACTTTACTGAATTATTAATCATAATAACAACAGTAAATATGTTTATAAATCAGGACACAACTGTAGTCATAATTAATTCTCATAGAGGAAGGAAGTGAAAAGGAGCCTGGGAGCTTCCAAAGTCTCCATTAACTGATACAGTTTGAGTGATTTTGGTGATGGCTTAGCTTGTGTCTGAAAGGATTGCTGATGAATGGCTATGATAACCTGGCTAATATCACAGAAATCTGAAAAGAGTCTTCTAACAATTGTCCCTCAGGTTTTCTCTGGTCCAATTTGTCCAGAAGGTAGATTTGCAGTCATCTATTATGTGTCTGTCCTACTAGCCAGGTCTCTTACCTTTTAGGTCCTAGTTGGACACGTATTTATCTGAATATGCACAAATTGGAAAACTTTGTCATATATCTGTTGAGAAAACAGATTCAGGCCATATCGTCCCAGATCCTGCTACTGTAGATCCATATCTTGAACAGCAATCAAGGTAACATAGACCTTGGAAACACCATAATCAAAAGTTAGAAAATCAATACAAACAAAGACAAAGGATTCCAGAATTTGATCTCAATAAATGAGACTATTTAGCTTCAGATATACCTAGGTCCCCCCCAGTGAGGCACCACCTTGCTGTGGTTGGGGGGCTTGTGTGCACTGAAGATGAGAGCTCTGTCAGAGGTTCAACCATACTGGACAGGTCTCATCAGAGGAGCCAGATGAAGAGTGTCTCCCCCCTATAAAAATATGAGA